>JAHWFO010074327.1:1955677-2038913 GCA_023313115.1 Rhysida immarginata | reverse complement strand
CCCCCCCCCCCCCCCCGCTGCACAGGTAGTCGGAATCTAGACATCGCGATGCATCGTTCAGAATGCACGCCTACATTTCTCGATACGCTCTATTTTTGTTTTGTAGTTAAAGTATATTTTTTGGAGTTAAAGTGACAAGTTTGAGTTATGGATCCTTTGGAAAAGGTATGTACTTAATTTAAAAGAGAATCGACCTCATGGAAACCTCACGGTGTTTATGTTATAGTGTCGAGGAGGATCGAGTAAAATTTTATTTTTTATAGTATTCTATAGGATATTACCCTGCTATAACAGTAAAAACATTTTCCACATCTTTCCACGACTTTGAATTAAAGGACTTTAACCCTTTAAGGTCGGGAAAATTTTGATCAGAAACAGGAATTTTTTTTGCGGTTTTGAAGGAAGTTTTCGCGGTTACGATGTAACGAAGACGTCTTAAATAGGCTTCTTCTCACATCAGATCCATTGATCAGCTGTGGAAGAAAAAGGAAACCCAGCAAAAGCCAGCCGTTTTTAAAAGAAACAATAGACCTTTTCAAGCCCGAACCAAATAACGATGATTCATTAATGGATGAAGATGAAGAAGAATAAATGTATATTTTTTTTAAATATGTACTTATTTTCACTAAAATATACTTTTGATAAGCTTTTCCATGCATTTTCATTTATTTCCAATTTGAAAATTACTCAAAATATTTTTGTCCGATTTTGAAAGCAAAATGCTCGTTAGTGCACCGTAAGAAAACTGCGACGCAAAGGAGTTTAAGGCTACCCCCAAGGATCGAAATCTGGAAAAATCGAAAAGAGAAACCCACATAAGCAACATATTCCTACGAGGCGCTTAGCATTAACTAAAGTTATTAACTTTATACTGGCTCGTAGAGAGAGCGGCCTTATAAATTTTTAGGGAGAGCGTGATCAAAGCAATAGAGAGAGAGAAAGAGAGGGATACAAGTGAGCCTACCTGGAAAATCACGTACGATGCCGCCCAGGCCGTCCTCTGTGTAGGCTAGGAATCCCCAAGGGGAGATTATTTGGAGAACTTGGAATTGCTGTCCTCGCTCGTAATGGTAATCTTCGAGGAGAACTGGGTAGAATGAATCCGGTAGACCTCTCAATGAAGTTAGGGCGTTGAAAGGCGTGGGTGCGAAGAACTCCGACGTGGTTCAAGGAATGGTTGCGTAGGCACTCACGATATAGTCCAGAATCTCTCCTGTCGCAAGGCTGTGAACGGAGATAAAAGTTTTCCTCGACCGAGGATGCAAACTTCTGCTCCTCTGGGTGCTTAAGTAGTCTTCCTCTTGCTGCTCACAGTCGCTCACTTATTGCTGCTCAGAAGCCAAATTTAGGGATGCTTATTGGTAGAAATACGAATAACAATAGCCGCTTGATGATAATACACCTTTTGTCCGCAGGCCTTCTCTCTAGGAGGTGTTGTCACTGTCTAACGTGGAAAAATTGCAGATGCTAGAATGAAGCACAGTGGAAGACTGAATGATCACGTGACAGTGAACGGATTAAATTCAAACTAGAGTTTATTGTAAAATACAAAAATAAAGACTTAACTAAAATTAAAGCTTGAGGTTAAACCATATAAACTCTTAAATCACAAACAAACACAAACTTGACAACAATAAGTTGAAGCTTAAGTGACAATCCAACAACGATGGATGAAAGGTTAAATAATGACCATACAGCATAAAATTAGCTTATCTATGCTTGCATAACAATTTCCAACTCACAAGTATGTAACACACATAGCAATAATCATTCTTAAGCGAATGATAGTTTACATAAAGAACCATTCACATCGCTTAACGTTTAGGAAACCAGATCACTATTGCCGGTATATCCTTGGCACACAAATGACAAATTAATTTAGAAACTTAATCCACCATAAATAAAAGGCTTACTCTTATTATAACAAATCAATATAGGTCATAAATGAGCTTTCTTGCCACAATATAATTTAGCGACAACAATAAAGTGTAACTTAGGAGCAGAGCGAATTCGTGCTCTGAAATAAAGCAATAGTTCAAAGTCTCTTGATTGGGAAAAATATAGTCAAGTCCGGTTGCAGCGTTAAATAGCTGTTACACTGATAACAAGTTAGCACCAACGCAATTCAATAAGGCAATTCCTTGAAAGTCTTTAACGATAGGTAGACACTAGTAAATGTGTTTCACGCCAACAATTCAATTAGGCACTACATACAAAAATAAAAATTAATTAGCACTATAACTACCTGTAACGTTAAACGTTCATTAGCAATTCCAATAAAATTACAACCAGAATGACAAAAGGCTAAGGTAGCGAACGGACTTTTGAAACACTAGGCGAGGTTATGGTGAAACCCATATCATGGCGACCATATGCCGTTAAACCTTACGGCCATAACCCACGGACAGGCGTTTCATAACTTAACTCACGATACCTGAGTTCACTGAAGTAAGTTCTGAACAAATTGGCATTTCTGCCTATCATTAAAGAAGCACTTACTAAGGTAGCTGTTCGGTCCTCGATAGAAATTCGGAATACTTGCGGCGTCTCGGGAACACTTAGCTGTGGAGGAAAGCTGCTGGCTCCGCTCTCTCGCTGCCACGCTGGCGAAACCTCCGCCGCGTTTGCTTGCCTGCAGAGTGTCTTCGCTGGCCACGAAGCAGTTGTCTACTTCGACGGGTTTTCCAACAACTCCGACGACAGCTTTGCTTTTTCTCCCAGCCGGTGTACCATTGCCCTTATCAGCAGATTCTCTGAAGTCGAACTCGGAATCGGAGTCCTTCTCCCTTGGCCGCTCACATGCTTTTTTTCTTTCTCCTTCGATTTTCTCTCCTTCTCCAGCGCAGATCGCAATCTTATTGGTTGGGGCGTGATGATTGTTCTAACGGTGTTGCTGACGTTGCCTCGCCCTCCTCTTCGAATGGTAGAAGATACGAGAGCAAAAGCAAATGCCAATGTCATCAGAATTCGTGTTGGTATTCGAATTCCGTGACACACTGCTAACACCGCCAGCCGCCACATGTCCACACGCATTAGTCTCTTCACTCGTTCGGCTTTTGACCCGGGCACTTTCTTTCTGTAACAGTCTGAAGAAATTTCATTAAGCACTAGGGTAGGACGCAAACTTGCTTCACGGTTAGAGAAGTTCGCTCGTACAAGCCCCGTTGACGCATTAAGGCTCAAACACATCTACACGGATTTCACGCAACAAGTTGTCGTGCGCGACTCAAACGACAAATTATCTTTTACGAAACTAGTCGGACGACTCATGCGAACGATACGCGTGTCTTTGAGCTCGTCCGACTTTCTTCCGCACGAAACAAACGAACCACCAATCAAATTGCTCGCTTCTGCCACGTCATCATTTGCTTTCGAGTTTCGATAACAACAAATTAGAAAATGGAGGCCAGTTCAGTCGAAGCGAGAGCTGAACATGAAATAAGAACTTTCAACGTAGAGTTAATTTATAGAAGTGCAGAAATATTAATAATAATAATATTCTCTGCTGCTTTAAAAGCAATTCTCGCCTCTTCAAAGCATTGGAATTCATTTTTTCCACAGAAAAGTAGATCGCTTCCTGTGTTATAAGCACGTTCAGTCGGATGAATTCCGCGCAAGTGTGTCTAATCTTGTCGCACGCGTCATGCGCATTTTTTGTCGGATGAAATCTGTGCGCGCAGTTTCTGTGTAGATGTGTTTGAGCCTTGAGAGTTCTCGTTGTCGGCACTAAAGTCCGCACATGAACCAATTGTCCATAAACGGCTTAACCTCTCCTGTTTGTCCTCCTCCAAACAAACAGACCCAGCCGAATTGCACAATGCGTCCGATTTGCACAATTTCCAGCTCACTTCGCTCTTGTTTTTTTCCATTAGCTCTCACAATTTTTCTTGCGCCGCCACGCCCTCGCGCTTACAGCGCTTCCTCTACAGCTTTTTCTTATTAATTTTAATTATACAGGGTGACCCAAAAAACCGGGAATTTTTGAAATGCGTAGTGGCCGCCTCGAGCAGGTGGCAGCTAAGTTGCAAAGCTAAGTTGCAAATTCTTAAAAAATGAACATTAAACACAAAAAGAATCGCATCAATTCATTTTATATCTCACGTTGAATCTCAAAAGAAAACAATGTAACTGGAAAAACATTAACAATGAATAGACCCATATTGTTCAAAATTAAAATACTTATATTGTAAGAAATTTAAAAATCTGGTACTAAACTCGAGACCCCAAATACCGTAACTGAAACTTTATTAAGGTTTTAGTTTCGAATTGCTAGTTCACCAGTCCGAACACAAGGATCGCTAGTTATTTCCGCATTTCAAAAAAGTGCTGAACTTCGCTTCCCGTTCTCCCTATGGACTTCGCACGAAGAGACGTCACTTCCTTAGTGATTCGCCATCTTGGTTCCACACAGCCGTTGCTAGAAAGAGTTTAAGTTATTTTCTGCTATTGAAATTAATTTTGGGTCATCATAAGAAACGTAGCAATAAAATATACTTTTATTGCAAACATTCTGATCACTTGTGCAGCCAAACTAATGTCAGAATCAGCATATGTAATGCTTAGCAACGACATGTGTGGAACCAAGATGATGCGTTGCCAAGGGGAGGAGCTAACTGCTACGTCACTCGTGCGAAGTCGAGGCCAACGAGAAAGACAGGCCTCGAAGCGGAAAAATCACCTGATCATCTGGGTCCAAACAACAATCCAACCTTCATTGTTTCCAACAAACGAAAAAATACTGATTGTTAATATCCAAGATGGAGACAATGAAGATTGGATTATTGTTCGGACCCAGCTGGTCAGGTGACTTTTCCGCTTCGAGGCCTGTCTTTCTCGTTGGCTTCGTGCGAAGACCATTCCCTGAGTTAACCGTGGTTACTTAACCGTGATCAAGGCGTGGTGCGAACATAGCATAACTGGAAAGAAAAAACTTGCAATAATCAAGCATTGGCTGAACTTAATAGAATGAGGAACTGCTGGGTTATACTTGACCACGGTTTGCTTGTGAACACTGAAAAATGTTAAACTTCATTGGAAACATTGCATAAAATAAGACTAAAAAGAATAAAATAAACTAGAGTAAAAAAAAAACTTTTTAAAAACAACGTTTTTAGATTTTATAACAAAAATGCACTCGAAAGCAGAAAAATATTTTTTCTTTGCTTAATATTTTTTATCAATAAAAATATAAACGTTGGTGCGTTCAATGAATAAGCTGTATGAAACAAAAATAATGGGCTGGTTAAACGTATTCGATTTCTATAGTTAAAAATAAGGAAACATGTTTATATAAAGCTATGTTCTAAAATAATTCCTTGATGAATTATAGATACATGAAGTTGAGGACTTGTAGCATGGCTAGCTAGATCTCTTGATCTTAATCGATGGATTTTTTTGTATGGGACATCTAAAATCTACTGTTTATTCCACTCCTCTTCCTGATAATGCGGATATTCAATAGAGAATGGACGACGGACCCCAGCAAATTACGGGCACATTAGGAATTTCTAATCGTGTGTTGCTGTGCTGGATCCGACGAGCTCAGCAATACATTGCCGCTCTGAAAGTTATTTTGAACATTTGCTGTGAGTGTATGTATTGATTCCTCGCGTTTTTTCTTGTTACTCATTAAACCAGACTGAAAATAAAAGATTGTCAATCTAGCGAACTAACTTAGCAGTTGCCAGATACCTAGAAATTAGTAATGAATCACTGTAGGAGATATCTTTATAAAAAGCTTGTCCTTATATTTACTAGTAGAAACCGACTATGTATAGGAAGCTTACTATTTTTATTACACCCCTTATAGAATTATTTGAGAACTCAGTATAAATTTATGTAACATGTTAATAAATATGTAGAATTTTCATTGTTTTTTAATTTTAAATTTTAGAAGTACGGAAATTGATATTCTATACCTTCATTAATTTGAAAATTCAATATAAACTTAATTAAATGTTTATATTAATATAAATGTGTTCAATGACGCCCCAACGTTTTTATTTTTATTCACAAAAAATATTAAGCAAAGAAAAATTATTTTCTGCTTTACAGTGCATTTTATATTAAAATCTAAAAACGTTTTTAAAAAGTTTTTTTTTTTTTTTACTCTATTTTATTTTATTCTTTTTAGTTTTTATCTTATGAATAGGAACAATATGAGCATATTTAACCTTACAAGGAAATATATCTCTATTAATAGAAGAGTTATAAATATTCATTAATGGATAACAAAGCTTCGCTGCTAAAAAAATAATATCGAATATCTAGAGAATCGGTCAACTTATTATTCAGAAATAATTGAATACTCCTATAGACAACACTAGAACAGACAGGATGAGAAGAATAAGAAGCAGCAGTTGAGGTGGAAGTGAAGAACTGCTTTTTAATGGTGGGTTATTTTTACTAACAGGGGGATATAAAGCGTGTAGAAAATTCTACTTATCTTCATTCTTCACATCCTTTGTGAATTGCTTAGATAAAATAGGTGTGTGTTTAACCGCATAAGCTGTGTTGTTGCATAAATATAAATAAAATCCACTTACAAACTTTGAGGGGATCTAGAGAACATCGGAACCATATTCACCTAAGAAAAGATTACCGCAAAAGGACAAGTGAATGTTTAGGCGGCCCATACCTGTTACTATTCAGACCAAACGCTTACAAGTATTGGATTTTCTGGAGAAATTCTACCGGATTTAATGGAAGATGTGCCCTTGGCATTGCATCGCAGAATGTGGTTCTAACACAACGGGGCTGCAGCCCATTACGCCCTTCCTGTACGTGAGTCTTTGCACCGGACGTTTGGGAATCGATAGATTGGGCGTAGTGGATATGCCATGTTTGGAGAGGCAAATACGATCTTAAGGGCGCGAACAATGTCCATTATCCACATGTGTGAAATATTGCAAGAGGGTGGTGTAAAATTCCAATGGATGTGGTCCACAACTCAATTTCTAGCACGCCTCAGAGGGTAGCTGCCGTTATAGCAGCAAGAGGTCAAAAATATCCCGTACATTCTGTGTGCCTATTACTTTTATTACACAGTCTTATAATTATCCAGAATGATCAACTGATATTCTCTCTCTGCCATTGGACGGAATTTTTCGTAACTTTTAAAAGTCGTACAAATAACACAGTCACTCTCTTATTCAGAACTCACTTGCTGACGTCAAACTGTCGAATTCCATTCTATTACTTTAAGTTGTAGAAAAGTTGCCGTCTTAGTTCGTACTGTAATAAACCTCGATCAAGGTTGAATGCAAAACTTTCTAAAAGTGTGATTCATGTGTGAACGGGGTATAATTGGATCTGTTGAGTCGACCGTATACAATAATCACAGACGGGCCACAAATTTTTTAGGAATTCGCAGGTGTTTGAATGAACTACGTTGAACACGGACGTTGATGTAATGCCAGCAAAGGAATTTTGTGTTTGCGACTGCTCTTTATTTCAGTCGATGGACTGATTCTAAGATTAAGTGCTACTTCTGTATCTTTTAATTTCTTATTTGACTGGGGATGATCAAATTTCCTACTCTGATTTGTCTTTTTCTGGTTATCTTTTCGAGATTTGTTTGTCCCGCTTGTCTGGCATATTGTCTTATTTATTGAATTTTATCTTTGTTTCATCGGCGAATGCTCGGCCCCATAGGTAATTCCCCGAGCGGCCTGTTAGGCCTGACTTATGTTTAGCGTCGATGAAGTTGTCACTCGTTATTTGTTCCCATTGATGTTTCTTTTTCCTTTGCTTTTGTGCTCATTTTATGTTAGCGTTCCCTTTGTGGACAAGGAGTGTTTTGTATCTCTCTGACATATTTTCAGAGAGGTTATGTAAGACCTTCATTCTACATCCGTCATCCAAAAATTATATAACATAAAAAACCCCATTTAGAATTTATTAAGATATTTTATTTTTAAAAATGTTAAAAATTTGACCACAACAATTATCATCTCAGCGCCAACAATGCGAGTGTCACGTTCGCGTGCTCCGTGAGCGTAAGCAATGCCTCAAACCTACTATTGAAGAAAATTTTGTCATTTCGAATCTCGTCAGCTTTGAAAAAACATCTTCTTCTTCCTTTACCAAGACTTTCAACCTACGGGTTTACCATCTTCTCCCGTCTACACCCAGACTTTTCCCCTTCTCTTCTCCTCCATGTCTTGCTGCGACTCTTGCGGAAATACCCGCGGTAAGGTGTGCGACACCCCAGATAAACTTCAAGTGACCGTCAATGTTCCTGACTACAAGCCCAATCAACTGTGCGTTAAAGTGAGCGACGACTGTCTGGAGGTCCGCGGCAAAAAGGAAGAGTGTGGCAAGACCGATTGCTTCACCGAGAAGTACCCTCTACCTTGCGATGTGGACAAATGCAGCATAAAGTGGGAGTACTGTGATTGCAAGTTGATCATCAACGCTAATAAGAAGAAATCTTGTTGCTGAAGTAAATATTGACTTTAAAATTTAAAAATAGCAATTGTACAAAGAGTGGTATACGATTTCTTAATATTTTATAGAGAAAAAAATTGATAATTTGTGTTGATGAATTCTTTTTCTATTTTAAAAATTCTTTAATGATGTAACTTACAGCTGACGAGGTTCAATAAATTTCGTATAATCACTCAGAAAAAAATCGACTCTAGTCTGTTTTCTCCAGTGTGGAAAGCCGTGTGCCGCATACTATTAAGTTAGTTCAGGCAGTGTGTGCTGCTAACGGCAAGTTGCAACAAGGTCAATAAAAACTAACTATTCGTTAAAGCTCTGGTTAAACTGTTTTGTGTTGCCCCAATCGAGGTTAGGACTTAACCAGATGTTAAATAGAATTTTAACTTAAACGCTGGATGATTGTTTCACTGTTAGCGAACAAATAGCATTACGAAACAAAGTTAACTAATTGGATAACCTAATTATCAAACAAGTAAATGGATCAGCTATTTAGATAAACTAATTAGATAATGGGAACGAATCGGAGAAGCTGTATGGATTAGCTAATTGGATAAGCCATGTGAATAAGCCGATTTGATTACTGTATGCCAAGTGGTCCAGCAGTGGTTGCCATACCGTGCCAGATAAAATTTATTTTTTGTAGGTGCGTTCCCTTACGTTTTGGTAGTTCAAAATTTTTTTTTTTTAATTTTTATTGTCTGGTTCAAAAATGGTGGGCATTTTTGTTTTAGACCTAATGCTGTTTTTCGTGTCTGCAGGAATCTACAATTTTCTTACTCAGCATTAAGTTGTCCTATTAGTTTCAAAAGAAACTGCGTTATGTTCACCACATTCTGACCATCAAATCAAACCCCTATTTGCTTACCTAATTTGATTCTTTCATGTACACTTTTTAACAGTTATCGATTGCAAATTAACAAAATTCAGTTTTCGTATGGTTATTTCTCAACGAAAGAAAGTTTCTCCGTCTCAATTTTTTATGCTTTTATATAAGAGTATTGTTATAAACTATCAATGTTTAGTAGCTTACCCTTTTAAAAATTGAATTTTTGAATTTTTATTTTTTATTTTGTAGTATCAGTTAGGGGACCAGATAAAATAAATATTGCACACATGAAAGGTCTCTTAAAGTATCAAATTTCTGTATAAATTTCAACTTTGAGATTTAGCTCTGTTATTATAAAAAATTGACTTTGAGCCAAAAATGCTTGATTTTCACATGCGGGATAAGTGGGTATAAGGAATTCTGTTTTGTTTTTTTTTCAAGCCATTATTAACTATGGAAACATTTCTTAAAATTATATGAATTTATTATAAATAAGGATGCAGATTCAGATTGCTCTATATATAATTTTCAGAAGGATGCAGTCTGTAGAGTTTGTGCCTGCACTGTATGTTGCCTACCACCTTCAATATTTGAAGTTGAATCTCGATGTTGAAATTTATACTGAAGTTTGATACTATAGAGACTTTTGTGTGCAATTTTTAATTTATCTGGTCTCCCAACAGAGATAATGCCAATCAAAATTTTAAAATAACTCTAATTCAATTTTTAAAACCGTGTAAATTTTAAAGGGTCAAATTGGACCAAAATGTTTGGGATCACCCTGTAAAAAATAATGCTTTAAATGCGTTGTAGCTGTAGCATATGCTTATGATGCTTCTTTTACTTGTCTGTGTCATTTCTATAAGTTTATAATTTGCAGGATTTTCAATCCAATGCAATGCCATTTTCAGAAAACTTGTTAAACTATAGTAAAGACCACACCCTGCAATCAGAATATAAAAATATTAAATACTAGAAGCGAACCCATCCGATTTTATAATCGGGAAATAACCCACTGTTACATTTTTGATACATTGTTAGATCTTTTCTTTGTTGTGACATAGTCTACCGTCGCTGATTTTTATATATATCAAATATCTTAAGAGTTACATAATACCGTCGCAAGAGTTACATAATATCTTGTGCATAATTTATTAGCCAAATGTATAGACTATAAAAAATATGGTTCACTGTAGTGTCATTCTTAATGAAATTTATGGAGACCTTACACTACATAATGGAAGACCAGATTTCCCGACCGGTTTCGCAGTTTATTAATATGTATAATTTCCCTCCTTCAAATGTATAATAGAGCTACTCTTATAAATAGCCCAAGCAAACAAATAAATTTTACAAAATAAACAAATTTTGAGAAACTCCCTTATCGTTTGGTTTATTATTGAGAGCAACTGAATTCAACTCATTCTAACGGCGATATCTTTCTGAATTTTCTTGGGCGTTTTATAAGAGTAGCTCTATTCGCCTCTTGCAAGTTAGATCGAAGCACCACCGGGCGGGAATGTGAGTAAACTATTTGTGGATACGTTATGCTTGTCTTCTATGGGGGCTCGCAAATTTATCTCAATTTGAACGATTTTATTGTGTATAAATTTTCTGAATTGACTCAAATAAGCCCTGTATGATGTACTGCGTAATAGAATGTTCAAATTCATATTATAGACGCCCAGACGGAACAAAATATTATTCATTTCCATCTGAAAATAGGTTTCTTCAGCAAAGACAGCTATGGACAAAGCGATTAAAGGAAAGAAGTATTTCGGGTCTTGTATAATTAAAATTAACATACTGGAAACCGTCTTTAATAAGGAAAGAACATTTTCATTTCATTCAGCTCCCAGTCTCATGGCCACAAATAATTTGAGAAACTTCACGATGGTGGCGCCCGTGCAGCTTGCAAGAGGCGACTACATTTGGCCAATAAATTTTGCAAAAGACAATTTGGTAACGCTTACCCATGCGCAGTTAAACATTTAGTTAAAATGCTCATATTTCATCAAATATTTTTTTTTAATATTGTGATTGCAGGGTGTTGTCTCTACTGTAGTTTGTCAAGTTTCCCGAAAATGGCATTGCATTGCGTTGAAACCTTGCATATTATAAACAAACAATTAGAAAAAAATTTCCATTTTTTTAAAGTAACCTTTATATCTCCATGAATATACGTGCTTTTCTCATTCAAGTGAAGACAGATAAGTAAAAAAACTGATAATCATATGCTGCAGCTGTCACGTATTTAAAGCATTATTTTTTGTAAGGTGATCCCAAACATTATTTTTTTGGTTTAATTTATTGCTGGTCCCCTATTTGTCTTTCTGACAAAACCGTCGCTGAAATATATGAAGTGTAACACACTCTTTACACCTCTGAAGTTTCAGGATAATTCGTCAAGTATTTTTCTAGGTATTCGACAAAACGTCTAAAATCGAAAATGTTCAATTACTTTTTGCTAAATGGTGTATTTGCATAAGCTAAATAGTTAAATAATTTATATAAGCTAAAAGATAGGCATTTGGATAAGTTAATAATTATCAAACAGCTAATTGGATAAGCTAAGTATTAAACAGCTAATTGAAAATTATCAGCCACGTAGGCAGGAAGTTCTTAAAGCAAAACGAACTAATCAGTGTTCGTTACTCTTATCCCATCCAGTTAGTTAACCGAGACATTGCTAGGGTTGGTGCAACGTTTCCTGGTGAAAGGATTTAATCGATCGTTTTAACTGACGTTGTTGCAAACCGGCCGTAATTCTGACAGAGTTGGAAGGAGACGACTGGTTTTATTTATCATCAAATTATTTATTTACAAATAACAAAATAACTGAATTTGAAAACATTAAATGTTTGTATGAGAGCAATCATTAGATTTCTTCACAACACAATTTGAAATTTCTATTTAACTTTGGGAAAATTATTATTCCATATTGAAAAAAACGAAGTTCAAATTTCGCTTAAAGCAGTAGAGGATTATTCTTCTTCCTTAATTTGTATGTCCTTGGTTGAGGGGAGGCGAGATCGTGGCACTGACGACCGCAGAAACAGAAAATCTTGCAGGTAAGTCGACCGATGGTTGGTGCACTAATAATGCGAAAAGAGAAAATAAGCAACATGACTAGTTATGCTAAATTCGAAGTGACGATAATCTTAACTATAAAACTTACCATCGTTATTGTTAGGCAAGATAAATGAATTTCACAATACTTGATCGGTTCGAAGCGCACGATGCCGAGCGCGGCATCACGAACAGGTACCTACCCGCATAGCGTGCATCGCTTGTAGAGTAACTGCTATCGGACAGACCCCTCCGTCCCAGCGGGAGATAAAATAAGGTTCTATCTAGGGTGACCATATTTTCAAAATGAAAAAGCGGGGGACACTAATATGTGACCGGAAGCTGATGTCATATCACTTAAAATTGTTGATTATGTCGTGTTAATTTATGTTAAAAGCGTATATATTAAACCTTTAGAAGTACAGTGGGAAGCTCCTCTTGGCCTCTGGATATCCTCGTCGTTTCGTGCTAATGACGTGCTAATAGTGGCTGTCAAGAAACTGTCTCGGTGATTGAAGATTTCGTGTCGGCAGTTTCCGAACAGAGTACCAACATTTGCATCTCCAAAGCGTTCATGCCAAGAAGTCAAGGTTCCACGTTCTGCTAGACTCGCTTCGGGTTTCTTCTTTTTAGTATAGTCTTTATTACTTCTAATATAGGGCTGGTGGAAGTCGGTGGTCGTCCAGAACGTTTCTTGTTGACGTTGTGAACGGTTCCATCTGCTTCAAAATTATCTCTGATGCGAGCAATGGTCCGGTGCGTTGGTGGCGGTTCATCGAACTCCCTTCTGAACCGTCTTTGCACTTCCATGGCGTTTTCGGTCTTCCAATAAAATTTAAGGACAAACTTTCTCTCTTCAAAGCTAAGTTGATCTCCTGCCATTCTGTTACATTAGTTACACCTGAAAAAACAAAGTGTTACTACATTTTTTGAGACGCCCTGTAGTTTTCCTGTATACCATCTAGAAGTATAAGAAGATGAACGTGTACATAATAAACTATTATAAAATTTATTAAAGAATAGCTCAAAATGGGCCCCTGAGGTTTTAATTATACCTCAGATGAAAATTAGGAAAGAAAATTCCATAGCCTGGATTCGATTCAGGAATCTTCGGCTAATGCCATCGACGCGCTAACCAATTGCGCCACTGCGGACATGAAAGCGTTACGCTATTTACATTTCCTTTGGGCTTTGTTAGAGCAGCTACGCTATTTATATGTCAGCAGTGGCGGAATTGGTTAGCGCATCGGTGATGTGAGACGAATATTCCTGGTCGTATGAAGAGCAACGAAAAAGGTCTTATTTGTATATTCTCATATTTTCTTAATGATTTTCATAAATATGTGTCTAGTAATCGTTTGCAATGAGCTGCAGTGCACTGTTCTCTTAAGGTTATTTTTAATACAAAGGCATTTGCCAGAAGGCCATGTCTAGTGCTGAGTTCTTCCGACAAGACATGAATTAACGAAATTATATTCGAGTATGTTTTCTGATTTGGTTTGATAAATTCTGGAGTTTATTCTGATGTTCTTCGATTGTACTCTAATGCTGAATAATCTTGAGTTTTTGAAATACTTGAGTAGAGTAAATTCATAAGATGCGTTTCAAAATGATATGGCTACGCTGGTGGTCGTTAAAAAAAGGATAACAAACGGAAAGAGTAATTTTTATTTAACAGCAAGGCCACCTTGATTTGTCTCTAACAGGCCTGTTACGTTCTTTGAATTTCCTTTGTTTTACTGGAAATTATGTAAATGCCTCAAAATTAACACTAGGAGCGCTTATTACCTACCCCATCTGAGAACGTTTTTCCTCAATTCTTGAATAGAAAACGGAAAAGCTCCATTTGATTCTTAACTTGAATTTATGAAAACTTTCTGTACATTTTTATTGCAAAAATGAACTAATATATTTGAGTTTGTTCGTTCAGGAAGGGTAGGTAGAAAGCGATTTAGTGTCGGAAAAGTGTACTAATTGAATTTCATCCGTAACAATGGACATAACAGGCCTGTTTGAGAGAAATCCAGGTGGCCTTATCAACAGTATATGCTAAAACATATGGTTAGCAAGAGATGTGACGCAAATCTTGTATTGAGATTTTTGGAAAAACAAAAACATTCATAAGAGATGCAAAATTTGCGTTTCAAAATTATATAGCCACCTGACTTTAACCCCCAATAAATATCCCCCCTTCTTCACCGAAGCTTTGAAACTCCTGTCGTCACTAACGTTTGAAGAACTGAAAAATCAATTTATTCCCAAGCTGAAATAATCATCCTTTAGTTCTGCGACGCTCTGGTACTGCTTCCCATTAGCGTAAATTGCCCTAACTAAAATACCCCAAGGATTTTCCATGGGATTGAGGTCCGGAGATACAGCAGGCCACTCCATGACACGAACTCCGTTCGCTAGAAACCATTCATAAGTTGACTTAGCAGAGTGTATATTGGTGTTGTCTTGCTGGAAAATCCAGAAAGGTCCACCTATAGCCTCTCCAAATTACATTAGATAGAAGGAGCTGTTGGTAGTAGTCAACTGCCTTCATTCGACCGCTGGGGAACGCGAGGTTGACCTTGCCGTTATATCTAAAAACGCCCCAGACCATCAATGATCCTCCATCCTGCAGTCGTTTAAAAAAATACTTTTCTTCTTTGCGTATGTCGTGCCAGCAATAAGCATTTCCCTCAGGACCGTTCAAATTGAATTTTTTTTCGTCACTAAACACGACACGAGCCCACTCCTTCTTCCAACTAACATACTTTTTTGCCCACTCCAGCCGTTTCGCTTTATGCATTTTCCGTCATACGAGGTTGCGTTTTCTTCTTTTTTGTATAGGATGTTTATAATTAAAATTTCTGTAGTCTGAGCAGTTTTTCTCAGAAACGGAATACCCGAATTTGGTCAGATTTTCAGGATATGGGAGAGTAAAATGTGCAATAAAAATAGTTCACTATTTCGTTTGTAGGTGGCGCTGTTTCAATCAAACTACTCAAGGATATCACATATAGTGGATAGAAGTCATTTCAAGAGATGTTGGATATGTTTGCCACCATTATCTACCACCATTTGAAATCTTAATATAGCGTTTTCAACTGTGGAACACAACATATCAACAGAAATGTTCCGCACTTGTCGAAATATGCTATCTTTAAGTTCCCCCAAAGTGGCCACATGGTCTCGATAGAGCAGGTCCTTCAGATAGCCCCACAACCAGAAATCGCACGGATTTAAATCTGAGGCAATCGGAGGCAGCTTTTCGCCCTCTGCCAAGTTTCACACCAAACGATCCAGTTTCTTCGAACTTTTCTATCATTTTCCGTAATGATTTTGCAGAAATTGGGTCTTTCCGAATATTTTTTAACGTTCTAAATTTCCGCAAAGCTTCTGGAGCCGAATCCTCGATTTTGTAGAATAATTTAAGCAGCAACGCGCGAGCTTTTAAATTTAACGGCAATTAGAGGTGCAAAGTGCGATTCAGTTTCAAAGTTCGCTTTGCAATGTGTTTAAATAGCAATAAGAACTTATTTGCGTATATTTGAGTATTTTGATTGAAACAGCGCCACCTATCGCCGAAATAGTGAACTATTTTTTATTGCACATTTCACTCTCCCATACTGTCGTTAAGATATCCTGAAAATCTGACCAAATTCGGGAAACTGCTCAGAATACGGGAACTTTAATTATAAACACCCTGCATTTTAGAACTTTAATTATAAACCTTACAATCCTGGACAAAGTGGCCTTGCTGACATTGATCTCGGGCAAGTTGCGAGAGACATGTTCCACCCCCAGAAATTTTCCATATCACTGCTCTTTCCTTTCTTTTTGTAAGCTTTCTTGGTCTCCCACTCGAATCCGGCCAAAATCCTCACCGGTCGACACCCCACTCAAAGTGCAAAGGAGGCTTTGATACGAACTTTCCAGGACGATGGATTGGAAAGGATAGGCCAATCCCTTGGCCCCATCGCTCACCCCATGCAAACCCTCTGGATTTTTTCTTCTAAGATATGTGAAAGACAGAGTGTACAAGACCAAGGTTGATGATATTGTAACTCTCAAAAGCAGAATAACTGAAACAATTGCGGAAATCGCCCCCGAAAGGCTAGCTCGAACATGGGAGGAAATCGAGTTCTAGTACACCACAGTTCTTATACAATAGATGCGATTATCTCGGAATATATAATTTCTTGAGGGACTATAACTGGAATGATATTGTAACCTGTACTGACGTTAATGCGATATGGGATTATATTGTTGCGACGAATGAAAATGGCACTAGTTACCTCGTCCCTTTAGCTAATGCTAAAAGGTACCATTATGACGAAAGGAAGAAGCAACTAAGGTCTAAGTCATTCCCTAGCTGGGTGACTGACAACACTAAAATCGAATGGAAAAATAAGCAGGATGCCCATAAAAAATTTTAAGAGAACGAAATATAGGCTATAAATGATCACTGTCACAAAGTTTGGCCAAGGCTCACGATCGTACATCTCAATCGGGGAGCAAGCTTGGCATTGGGGGCACGCCATCTATTGGCAAAGGCTAAGCTCCATTTCTCACGGAAGCGCGGGGCAGGAGCGTTTTGAGTCCAAAAAGCGGAAGCGGCGTAAAAGGATGCGCAATCAGAGAGAAATCGAGCGGGAAAATGAAAATCGTGGAGAGAGCTTGAGTGACCGAGCGATAAGGACGCAGAGGAATCGCTCCCGATTAAATCGAAGCGAAGGGCGTTCTCTCGGGCGTTGTGGAAGCGAGAGCGAAGCTTCCGAATCTCCGTCGAGTAGTGCTTTGGTGCCCGACTCGTCTACGAATGGACTCTGGCAAGGTGAAACGTTTCCGCCGCGTGAAGCGAGCGCAACAGGTGAACGGAACTGGAGTGCTGAAGCCGCGGTTCGTCCGGCCAGCGTAGAATCCGTAGTCCCACCTATCGTCGCAGCTCCTGCCTTCGCCCTTTCTACCCGAACGTTGGTCGTCGCAGCGGGATTCGAAGCCCACGACTGGCAGCAGCTGTACCCTATTGACCGTCGGCTCATCCCAGCTGGTACCAGCGCCTGGATCACGCCGTGGACCCAGGAAGCCTTCTGGCAGCAAGAATTGAGTGCCTTCGTGCCCTACATGAGGTGGGTGACGTTTCCTATTCTTTTAAGTAAGCTCGATTTAAAGTTTAGAAGCTCTCTCACAGATTTTCCAGCTAGTCCCGCTTGAGCGCGTTGTTTAACGCTGAGTATTAAAGCGAGCGAGAGGGGGCGGGGAAATTAGACTAATTTGTCCCTATTAAATCTTTCCCTAGTTATTTAGGCTTGGGGACCAAAACCAGAAACGCTTAGTCGTCGCCGTTTGCGAACGGTGCAGCGGAGACAGCGTCCAGCAACTTTATCAGGAGAACTCCGGCCCACTTCTAGCGACCCAAGTCTCTTCTGGTTATCTAGGCGTTGCTTCGTCCGCGGTTGAATTAAGCTTTCATGGTTACTTGCTCTTGTTATCTCGACTAATCTTAGTCAAACCCCAACCATTGTCTGTTGCCTCAGCTGTAACCTCAGGCACGGCAGATAAGAGCCATTTCCCTTTAAAAAAAAAAAAAAAAGATAGGAAAGTTGCAAAACAACGCTTTCCTATTCTGTGCGTAATCTCGACTTCCCCTGGAGGGGGCGAGAGCCTTAACAGATATCAATATATATATTTTCTTTTGTAAATCTGGGGTTCGTCCCACAGATGGGGCTGGACCTTTCTATGGTCGCTTATGGTCGGAGTAGATATCTGCACGACCATTAGCCCGTGTGTTAATGTGTTTATCTTTTTGATGTTCATATATTATGTTGTAAAACGGAGTTTTATACTGCCGTTCGGGCAAGGCAATGTCCTTTGGCGTTTCTTGCGTCTAAGCTAGATCGCAGCCCGTAATACTCAATTATTGTGCATTCCTTTATTTGTAAAACGGAGTGTTATACTACCGTTCAGGCAAGGTATTATCCTTTGTCGTTTCTTGCGTCTAAGCAAGATCGCAGCCCTTATTATTGAGCCATTATACATTTAAGCCAAAAGCTATACTCTGTGGTCTCATTTAGCAACTATCGAACTTCCACTGCGCTTTACTCTGAAATCCGTGACAGTCACTACATTTTTGCAATGGCTAGAAAATAACTTCAAAAATAGTGGGACTTGGACAGATCAAACTACCTTAACTCGCTAGGAGGTAGACTCAAGACTGACCCCAGAGATTTCTGGGATGATGGCAGAAAATTGTTGCAGTCAAATGTTAAAGAACGTAACGTGATTGAGCCGTACGAACTGGGCGAAATAGCTAGTACGTTTGTATCTAGCATGGATAACGACGCGTATTTTAAGCCAGATACTTTGCTTCTCAAGGATTGCTGGAAGATGACAGAAAAAACTTTTCCGTTTACCTTTAAACCTTGCTCTACACAAACAATTATTACAAAGGCAAAATAGTCTATCGGCATCCAAATCTTGCATTATAGACGATATCCCTGATTCTTTTTTAAGGATTGCGCTACGGCTCTTAGCGTATTTTTTACACAACTATTTAACGTCTCTCCGCAAAGCGGAATTTATCCTGAAGACTGGAAAAGGATCAGCATTTATCCAATCCATAAAAATAGTGCAAAAAACGCCAAAAAAAAACGTATAGGCCTATTACGCTGATTCCTTTTCCGGCTAAGCTATTAGAAACCTTGGTAGTTGAGCAGATTGCTACTTACGTTGACGCAGAATTGTCCATTACACAACATGGTTTCCGTCCCAGAAGATCAACGCAAACGAATCTGGCCACATTTTTACATTACGTCGCTCGCAGTCTGGATTGCAGGAAGCAAACAGACGCTCTCTATCTGGATTTCTCGAAGGATTTCGACAATGTCAACATTGATTGACTGCTCGAAAAGGTACGTTTCGTGGTCCTATCTCCTGTTGTTATACAGTGGTGCTCCTCCATGCTTACGGGCAGAAGCTTTAAGCTTTGTGTGATGGGTATTAGTGTTTTTCCCAAACATTCAATGTATCGACGTTTCGAAATTAGTATGAGATAGACATCGAGTAAAACATCGATGTTTTCAAAGATCGATATATCATTCCTCTAGTTCGAATATTTCGATGTTCGATGTTTTGAAAAATTATTTCACTTCTTTTTCAAAACACATAATGATCGCTAAGGCTTTCCAATTGTAATGTTCAATTTCAGTGTCCGCGCAGTCCGCTCGCCAAATCGCCAGTTGCGACAGTTCAACTAATATGACGAATAAACAATCACATTTGGCGAACATACTTGTCTAATGATATTTATATGGAAAATTTTTATTTTCAGCCTCGAAAATGAGATTATTATGTGATTAAAAGGATATGTCGTTTATTAGGAACATAATTTTTTTAATTTTAAATTTTGACTAAAAACATGAGATTCTGGCTTAAAGAAAATCGCTAGTGGCTAAGCCATTGAGCGGCCACTGATTTGCATAATTATTGTAGACTTGCTTACTGTATTTTTGTTTTTGCTTTGTTATCGCATCGTTTGCTATTTCCGGTCCCTGTTAGGATCGTTTCGATGTTTATTGAAATTTGAATAATCGATGTTTTTATTCAGTATAAAAATATTGCTTCAAGGAATACATGTCAACAAACACTTTAAAGTTTCAGAACTGTGTGCGTGAAAAAGTTTTAATAAGGATGCGTTCATGTTCTGAATTTTGCAGTTTTCTTTAAATGAACGACAATAATACAGCTGAAACCGTGACTCGTCAGACCAGGCAACCCTTCGCCAGTTCTCAACTGCTGACCGAAGGGCGACAGCGAGCCAAATCACCTCAGCGGTCCAATGTCGATGTTGGTTGGCCCAAGCTAGGTGTTGCCGACGACGTGCAGCTGTCAAGAGTGGCACCTGCTGTGGCCTCCTGCTCCCAAAGCTTGCAGCTGCCAAGGTTCGGCAAATTGTCGTCACGGACACAGTTGTGGGAAGCCCCTGGTTGTACCGCATGGTGATTTGGCCCGCTGTCGCCCTTCGGTCAGCAGTTGCAAGCCGGGTGACCCGGCGAACACCTCTGGCATCAATGAAGCGTGGGTGGTCCGTCCGCTGTCCGACATGGGTTGTAACCCCTCATTGGGTGTGCTCTCGATAGACCCTTGCAATGGTTGTGCGGGAAAATTGCAGGGTGTTGGCTACATTTGATATTTAGGCACCCATCCGTTTAGCACCAACAATCATCCCTCGTTCAAATGCGGATAGCTCTCAGCGTGCTGCCATTTCTGCAGCTAGTTTTGCTTACAATGATTGCGTGATATCAAGAAGTCCTGTGCACCTGCATTTTGAGAATGGAAGCAGCGGGATCTGTGTCATTACGGAACAGGGAACCTAATTGGAGGGATGTGCCATGGTATTTGGTGAGTGAGTGTAAATCCTTAAAGAACACAAACGGTCATATCCAGCTAAATTCACAAAATAGTAGTAGGAAAGAATACGCTCTTCCATTAAAACAGCAGGTAAATGAGGAAATAGAAATATGGCCTCGGATTTCTATAATGTCAGAAGAGAATCGAGGAGCAACAAGTATTAGAATAACAGAAGAATTACTGTTAGCAAAGCTTAGAAAACTCAAACAATGCGAGTTACAGATAGAGACGCTGATGGTTGATAAAACCGATAACAGAATAAACATCAGTGGATTCTCGCAATGCGAATTACAGATAGGACCGATTCTTTCTCCGTTCAGCAGGCTCGATATCCTTGCCATAGCTCGGAAGCCGTGAGCACATTACCCGACATTAGAGACGCAATCGGCGACCATCATTCTGACAGCACATTTGCGATAAGAAAGCCCACCGTGCCGGAATAGTGGTTACATCCGACGAGCATATAACTCAGGCGAGTTTTCCAATTTCATCAAATTGCTATTCATCTATTTCTTATCACAATTATTAAACATTCCTTGCAACAAGAGAAATCATCAGTGCGAGGACCCATTCGGACGTCAGCGGGATCTTGCAGAAGCAAGAAAGCTGCGACCCCGCATTTGGAGTTTTCAAAAACAACGACGGCGTGCGTCCCGACGACGGTGCCGGCAACTTCGATCTATCGAAGCAACGGACTTGCATCCAAGTTAACGAAAGATCGAAGTGAGCTACAAGAGGCCAGTTTATAGAGTAACGAGGAATACCAGGAGAGTTTCGACTCCAATTATCCTCCGATTTCTTCACTCCGGGAGGATTCCAGAACACCTCAGCTAGTCCACAATAGCCCTGGAAACGTGAGAGCCAGCAGACTCAACGGATCGTGGTTTCTATGTTTTGCTTGGCTTCTTCGCTGAGTATGGTATGGCCTTTTAATATTTTATAATTACGTATAGGATGGTAAATTGGATCATAGTGTCGAATGCCTTAAAATCCTATCGGTCTGGGCATTTCTGTTGCCTGACTTGTTGAATTTTATCTTTGTTTCATCCGCAAACGCTCAGCCCCATATGTGACCTCCGCGGCAGAGGTCATCAGTCGTTATTTTTGCCGGAGTAATACAAACTTGTTCTCATTGATGCATCTTTTTCCTTTGTTATTGTACTCTTTTTTATGTTATGGTTCCCATATCTCTCTTGTACACTTTTCAGTGAGGGGATGTACGACCTTCATTTCCAAGTTCGCGAATCAAAAATTACATACAATCCCTGGTAAAAAGTTTGGAATCACTAACTGGAACCGTTGCATTGGAGATATAAAACAAATTTCAAAACATTGTGTACATTTATGAAAAAAATAAGAGTCATATTATTTAAAACAAAATTAATACTTTGTGGCTTCTCCTCGAGCCTTTACGACACTTTTCACACGATCAGGCATTGATTCAATTAGTGATTGGCACGTTTTAAATTCTGACCAGCTTTCACGAATTGCTGTTTTAAGTTCCTCTAGATCACTTGGATGTTTCCTGGCAATTTGTTTCTTCAGAATTCTCTACATATTTTCAATTGGGTTAAGGTCCGGACTATTGGGTGGCCATGGCAGTGTTTTGGTATGTTGCATTCTTCCAAGTATTCCTTGACTTTTTTGGATCTGTGGCACGATACGTTGTCGTTTTAGAAGATGAAATTATCATTTTCGAATGCATCTTCAGCTGATGGTACAAGAAAATTTTCTAAAATAGCAAGTTAAACATCTGCATTAACAGTGGTCTTTAACATACACAAATGCCCAAGACCATGGAAAGAAAGACATCCCCAAATACTTATACTTCGAGGAAACTTCATTTTAGATCTTAGGCAATCTTTGACAAACTTTTCTGATGAAAGACGCCACACAAACCGTCCATCATCATCACCACAGCTGACACACACCCGGGATTCGTCACTAAACGTCACACGTTTCCAATCTTCTAAGGTCCAGTGTGAATATTCTTTAGCCCATTGTAGTCGTAATTTTATGTGACGAGCAGTAAGTTTTGGTTTCACCTTTGCCTTTCTAAATCGGTAGCCCATCATGTTTAATCGTATCCGGACAGTTTTGTCGCAAACATTGGTACGTGAAAGTTTCTTCCATTCCACGTTTACCTGTCTTGATGAAGAATTTCGCGTCTTTTTCATAATTGTTTTAAGCATCTTATCCTGCCTAGCACTTGTTTTCTTTGGTCGTCCGCTACGATGTTTTGTTTTGACATCACCATCTTCACGGATTTTTTTCCATATTTTAGCAACAGTTGATTGGGCACATTTCATAATTGCTGCGACTTCTCTTTTGTTACGCGTCCACTGCCAAAAATATCCTAGTTATTTAAGTTCTAGAACTTAAAGATTCAGTTTTTTTTTTTTTTTTAAACTCAAACCTTTTGTGGTGTCCACTGCAGAGGAAAAGAACTAGTTTATTATGACGATGTTTTTAATGTTCTCGCGTCATGTACTACATGTATATCCATAGTATTAGAAGATTAAAGTAGGTTTCCAGTGTTCGTGGTTGAGGGCGCTTGCAGCAATTTGGACCCATCAACTGGTGCTCTCAAGCATCACTTGCAGTTGGCAAAATACATTTAAAATAAATAATTGAATTAGAAATTTTACAACAGTTGACCTAAAAAATTTTTCTTGGTACTATAGCAGTTAATTTCATTACCAGAAGAAAATTATAAACTATTATTTCTGATTTTTCAGTACAGTCTATTAAAAATAAAAAATGCAGAACAAAATCAATAAAGTTGATATGAATTATTTACCAATTATGCAGACTTGGGACGTTTCGCTAACAGCCGACCTGGCTTCTTTTAATCATTTTAATAAATGAGTTTGCCGAGCTTTATTATCTCAACAAATTAGTAAAAAAAAAGTGAAGAAAAAAATCGAAAATAAAAAAAAATAATTTCCATCCAAAAACAAACGGTAAATATAAAATATTTTTTTTTTAGAATTACACCCCTACGAAAACATTGTACCTTAACTTTTTTGTATCAACTTACCTATTAATGTATACATAGATTGTTACAAAATAGATACTGTACAATTTACATTTTTCGTAAGGGTGTGATTCTCAAAAAATTATATTTAGTTTTATTTTTATTTGTATTTATTTATTTATTTATTTATTTATTTATTTATTTATTTATTTTTTGGTTATTCTTAGATTCATTTGATAATGATATTAGTATAATTACAATGAAATCTAATAGTATAATAGTAAAATATTTATGAATTTAAATAATTTAAATAAATCATAAAGCAATTACAAAGCTTTTCAAAGTACAGCCGAAGCTCATATTGGATATCTTATAAATAAAAGATAAGTCTAAGGAAAATAAAATCAAAGTTGTTTTTTTTAATAAAATCTTTAAAACTTATAAAATTTACAGCATGTTTTTAATATAAAAATATTTAGGCTGGAAAAGGAAAAAAGTGTTCAATGTTAGTTAATGAAAAAAATCAATTTCTTGATTTCAATACGCCAATTCATAATCTATATCTCAAAGGTTTACATTTTATATATTGAGGAATGAGATAGTACAAAAAATATATATATTCTGTGTATATTTTTATTTTATTGTATATTCCTTTATAGAAAAATATTTGTGTGAGGCAAAGGGAAAAGTAGCGGCTCAACACCTAAAGATTCCCTTATTGTGCTGCTGTGCACTCTATCTAGTAGGGTAATACCTGCCACACCTCTCAGAAATCTCATTTCGGCCGCTTGTACCCGCGATCGCACTCTTTCGGTCATTACCCAAGCCTCATGACCATAGGTGAGAATGGGGACAAAGATACATTTGAAGACGGAGAGCTTGGCTTTGTTACCCAGCTCGCGTTTCGTTACCACGGATCGCCACAGTTCACGTCTGACATAGCTTGCTGCACCGATCCGAGCATCCAATTCCTTCTCCTGCCGTCCATCACTCGTGAATGCAATCCCGAAATACTTGAATTTCTCCACCTGTCTCAATGAGGCTCCCCTAACATGGAGAGCGCACTGAGCAGGCTGTCTTGAAAGGACCAGAACCTCGGTTTTAGCCACACTGATCTTCATCCCAGCTTCTTCACATTTGGCTGCAAACCGGTCTAGTGCATGCTGAAGGTTCGTGCGAGAAGACCCAAGGAGGACAAGGTCGTCAGCAAAGAGCAACCTCTCCACCAGGCAGTCGCCCACACAAACACGCTCATCGCCTCGGCTGCCCCTGTCTATCCAGTCCATAAAGATAATGAACAAGAGGGGCGACAGTACGCAACCTTGGCGGAGTCCAACACCCACGGTGAACGGTCTTGACTTAATGCCATTTATCCGGACACACATCTCAGAGCTTTCGTACAGAGACATGATAGCAACCAGTAATTGCCCATACACTCCATACTCTTGAAACACTTGCCAGAGCTTCTCCCGAGGAACTCTGTCATATGCTTTTTCGAGGTCCACAAAGCAAGCGTAGACCTCTTTTGCATACTCCCAGGATTTCTCAAAGATTTGCCTTAGAGCAAAAATGTGATCCGTCGTGCTTCGGCCAGGTCGGAAACCACACTGCTCCCCCGACAGTTTGGAGTCGACTATTTCCCGATTCTCTTCTCCAGACACCTAGCGTACACTTTCCCAGGAATGCTGAGCAAAGAGATGCCTCGATAGTTGTTGCAATCTCTCTGATCTTGCTTGTTTTTTTATTTTCGATTTTTTTTGTGTTGAGGTAATAAAAGTATTTTGAATCCTCAATGTTTTAATGACACTTTATAATTTAATCGTTTTCATTTAGTAGTTTAAAATAATTAAGTCTAATCATTAAAAAAAATCTTTACTTTTAAACCCATTATCAGACAATACTAATTAAGATGACAATTTTTTTTATTTAGTTTGCTCTTTTTAGCATTATATTAATAAAAAATTGTAATAGAATGTTGCAAACTAAAAGGTTAAAATAATGGATTTTTGAGGGAAAACATACAGCGATATTTTAAGATATGATTTAAACACTATTGGGGAATTTTAAACCACTTTATTTTTGTATCTTAAATTAAATACTGAGTAAAAATATAATATTAACAAAGTCGTATATACGGTGCTAAATTTTAAATTTTACATATTATATTAGATTTTAAAATTTTATATTTTATACTGTTTTTTGAATTTTGAATATTGTTTTAGACCTGATTTTTTTTTTGCTGAAACTTTTAATATGTATTTATTTTATTTTTATATTTCTATTCTGTCCATTTGGACTTTAATAAATAGCGATTTAAGTATGATTTAGATTTTAAACCAAAATCTCACGAGCAACACTGCTCATTCAATTTTGGTAGATTTTATAAATTATTAATTTTTTTATATACATTTTTTCTCAGACCTTTTGCAATAAGTGCTTCTAGAAAAGCATTTGGGAACGAAGTACTTAACCATCTTGTAATAAAATGAAAACTATATTAATATCGTAATGAGTGAAACGTTTATTATCTATATACGTTATACATGATAGAACAGTTCCAAATGTTTACGGTAAAAGAATAATGTGGAAAAATAACGGTGAAATCAGCTCTCATGGTGAAACAGATTACACATTCGCGCTATTTTCTCTCTCAGCTAGGGCCCAAATTCACCGCAGCGCTGCTAGTTCATGAAAAATCCATGAGACAAATGGGCGGAGCTTAAGCTAGAGATGCATCAACATAGTATTTTTTAAATTGCTCCAAAATGAGTCATGATAAAATCGAAATTATTGAAATGAATCAATGCCTGGAATGCCTATTGTTTATGGGAAAAAGCTTTTCGTTCATTTTATTATAAACAAAGTGCTTAATTTGTTTAAATTCACAGGTATGTCGAAATTGGGATGGGGGAGGAGGTCGGTGAAGCTTGCCTACTTCTCCTTCTAATACTATGCTATATCTATCCAGGCCTGACAACTGAACTGATGACGTCATGCTAGAGGTCGGTGAATGCTAAGTGGCCGTGGCATCAATGACTAAGATATTTTTCCCTAATTTTTTTATCTAGGTTTTCTTTATAACTGGGATCCTTTGTAATGGACACCCACAGATAACCTGGATATTAAAGATCAACAACTTAAATAACTAGGTCATATCTGTCAGTGGACGCGTAGCAATCGTCTTATTTTCACGCAAAAGTTGTACAATGCGGTTTCACATGGCATCAGACAATTCTTTGACAGGACCCATTTTGCTCCAGTAAATTCTTGTGGAATCAGCAAGTAACCCAAAAATAGTTCTGTATTAATATGTCGAAAACATCATAATATTCAAATTCGTGGGCTGTTTCATTTTCAAAAGGTAGGTAAAGCATCGCCTTCACACAAAATATTGCACGATTCCAAATTTTTTTCCTGAACTTTTGATGATTCCAAATTTTTTCCAACAGTCTTCAACTTTAAGTTCTAATATTTATATAAATATTTTATATACAAAATAAATGTTTGTGTGTAAATATCATTTGTTATTTGTAGAATGAACTCTGCACTTATTTTTTTTTCATAAATGTACACAATGTTTTGAAATTTGTGTTTTATATCTCCAATGCGACGGTTTCAGTAGTTAGTGATTCCAAACTTTTTACCAGGGATTGTAATATGAACAACCCCATTTAGAATTTTTTCTTTTAAGAATCTTTATTTTAAAAAATGTTAAAAATTTGCCCACATTCAACAATTATCATCTTAGCGCTAACAATGCCAGCGCCACGTTCGCGTGCTCCGTGAACGTAAGCAATTCCTCAAAGCTATTATTGAAGAAAAATTTGTCATTTCGAATCTCGTCGGCTTTGAGTAAACATCTTCTTCTTCCTTTACCAAGACTTTCAACCTACGGGTTTACCATCTCCTCCCGTCTACACCGTCACTTTCCCCTTCTCTTCTCCTCCATGTCTTGCTGCGACTCTTGCGGAAATACCCGCGGTAAGGTGTGCGACACCCCAGATAAACTTCAGGTGACCGTCAACGTTCCTGACTACAAGCCTAATCAACTGTGCGTTAAAGTGAGCGACGACTGTCTGGAGGTCCGCGGCAAAAAGGAAGAGTGTGGCAAGACCGATTGCTTCACCGAGAAGTACCCTCTACCTTGCGATGTGGACAAATGCAGCATAAAGTGGGAGTACTGTGATTGCAAGTTGATCATCAACGCTAATAAGAAGAAATCTTGCTGCTGAAGTAAATATTGAACTTTAAAATTTAAAAATAGCAATTGTACAAAGAGTGGTTTACGATTTCTATATATTTTATAGAGGAAAAAAAAATTGATAATTTTTATGTATTGATGAATTTGTTTACTTTTGGCTATTTTAAAAAATTCTTTCATGATGTAATTTAGCAGCTGACGAGATTCAATAAATTTCGTATAATCACTCAGAAAAAAATCGGACTCGAGCCTATTTTCTTTGCAGTTCGTGAATCCTAATTGGGACTTCGTTTCAATAATTGGCATCCTAACAGTGTAGATTCTCCAACAAATTCAAAACTATGTTAAAATTCTCTGAAGCCCAGGCAAGCAAGGCATTAGAGAAAAATCTATTGCAGACACCCTTGCGAACTTCGGCTGCACTTAATCATCGATTTCCATTTTTGTTCTCCCGTTTGCAGAGCGGAGACCCTCTTTGAAAAAACAACTTGGAGGACTTTCGCCAAGAATTCAAATTTAATATGAATTTAATATTTGAACTTGAACATTAGAGAAAAATGAACTTAAAAAATCATACAAGACAATCATAAACGTTAACAATTTAAAATCACATTAGAAAATTTAAAAGATCACCTCCCTTCCCTAAAATTTAAATTGTTAAAGTTTTTGATTGTCTTTAATGATTTTTTAAGTTTTTGATGTTGGATTTTTCAAATATTAAATTTATACTAAATTTGAATTCTTGGAGAAAGTTTATTAGAATTATGTATTTTAGCCCAATTTTGATTGTTTAACAACTTGAAGGAATTGGAAACTCCGCTGCTTAAACAACCCCCTTGGAATCCCAAGTAAATTCTATATGCAAAAGTCCAAATTTCTTCCAAATAAGGTTGTCATTATTAGCGAATTTCGTCTTACCGGTAATACCGAAAACTTAAATCTCCATTACGTGTATTACCGGTAATAAAAATATTTCAATTAATACAATTTGAAATAAAATTACTACTATTAATAAAATAGAATCTTTCCATCAACTTTTAATACATTTTATTTTTATTACTAAAATGTATTGCATTTTATAATTAATTTGTATTGAAAGTTTTGAACATTAAAATAAAGGGGCGATCCATGCCAAGTGGCCCAGCACTGGTTGCCACACCTTCTCAGAAAAACATTTTGTAGGTCCATTCCCTTATGTTTTGGTAGTTCAAAACTAATTTTTTTTATTATTGTCTGGGTCAAAAATGGCGTCAATTTTGTTTTAGACCTATGCTGTTTTTCGCTTTTGCAGGTATCCACGATTTTCTTAATTACTCAGCACTGGGTCGTCCCATCATTTTCAAATAAACTGCATTGTATTTAGAACATTCTGGCCTACAAATCAAACCTCTTTTTACTTAACTATTATTATTATTATTATTATTATTATTATTATTATTATTATTATTATTATTAATATCATTGTTTGGGGAAGCCAAACTCGGATCAAGTCCGGAAGCCAATCCCAGAGGCGGACCCAAAAGAGGGCCAAGCCCAAGGGACTCAAATGCGAGGGAGGGAAAGTTATGCATTCGTGGGAGTATTGATGTTTGGGTGTAGAAATTTCCTTACTATGTGACAGGTGTTTAGAATTGTAGCTTTCTGTAAGGTTTTGTATAAGTGTGGGTTTAAATTTAGTATTGTTATTATTATTATTATTATTATTATTATTATTATTATTATTACTCCCAAAAGCATTCCAAAGGAATAAATAATTAAATTATACAGTATTTTAAACTAGTTAGCTAAGAAGCTTCGTCTTCAGGTGAATTTATATACAAATTAGTCAGTTGTCTTTTAAAATGAATGCAGGTCTGTGTTCACTTGGTTGAAACACAATTAAACACTAATCGACGGATCTCTAACGGGACTTGATTCCAATAACTTATAGCGTTATATGGAAAGTATTTACTCGTATAAGTCGAAGACTGATGTGGGACCTCAATTTTGTATAGTCTAGTCGTTCTATATTAGATATTAGTCGTACACTACTGTACTATATATGAAAAAGGGTGGTTAGTTACTCGTAGTGCATTTGCAATTTCATAAATCAGACCAATCCTACGGATCGATTCCAAAGTTGGCAAATTATTTTTTTGACATATTCGAGTAATCGACATTGCTCTAGGGACTCTAAACGCCAATCTAATAATGTTATTGTAGGCTGTCTTTAATCGATGACGATGAGTAGTTAAAGTACTGCCCGAGGCTAACGAGAAAGACAGGTTCCTGCACTGAAAAGTCACCTGACCAAGATAGGGCTAGCAACAATGTAAACTTCATTGTTTCCATGTTGGATTTTAACAGTGAGTGTTTTTTCGTAGAAGTTTACATTGTTGCTAGACCTATCTTGGTCAGGTGACTTTTCAGTACCGGAGCCTATATTTCTCGTTAGCCTCGAGTACTGACCAAAATACAACGCTATAATACAGTGAAGTAATCACTACTATATTTATTACAATTCTTAATTCCTTGTCTTTTAAAAAGGTCCGCAATCGTTTTAGCAAGTAATATTTTCGTTTTAAACAAACAATCTCGTGAATCTAATATGAATCTAAGTTATATATGAAGGACTAATAATCTAGCCAATAATCTAATATCAATCTTTCATGTGCTCTTTGTAACAGTTATCAATGAAGGGCTCGGGGTAATAAGGACCTAACCCACAGGAAGAAGTTCTCAGTAAATGTAATAATTACTGCTTGTGAAATTCAAAAGTGAATTATAACATAACAATATGCTCCAAAATCAAATTTAAAAATTTGAGTAAAAACTCCAACAATAAAAAGAAAACGGAAAAAATTAAATAATTGTTGAAAACCCCATTCCCATCGCTATTTGAAATGTAGCAAAACCACTACAAAACTAAAAATTATCAATACATGATTACATAAAATCTAAATTTCCATAAAGGGCATTTAATTACATTGCATGAAGTCTAAATGCCGAGACGAAATTTACGCCCCATTCCAAAGAACATGGAATACACAAGACTTTTTTTTTTGATGGTGGTCCATGAGTAGATAATGTCCACAAGCGCCAAGAAATTTTAATGACTTCTCTAGGAACAGTTCTGAAAAGAACTTTTGAAAATGATCCGGAAAACTCAGAAGAAAACGCCCAATATCATACATGATTGCAGTGGTTTCCAAACTTTAATGTTTTCGAGGGACAAACCCTCATCTTCAGAAGGTGGAGAAATGATATAATTTTTTATTTATTTATTTTTTTTTACCGAAGATCATGTGACTTTCAATCATGTTTTATATTTTGTATTTTTAAGTTAATTTGTATCATTTCTCCACCTTGCTAAATTGATATACTGAAACGTCCCCCTATGTCTGGCGATACCTTAAGGTACGCACAAGGCCGGCGCGTAACAGACACACAGCCGACGGACCCATTATCCGTACCTCAAACTGACGTTGGAACAATTTAGCTCAAAAGGAACCTGTAACCACTGCTCTGTGATAGTGGGTGATGAAGTGAGAGAAGAAAATTCTAATCGGTATTGAAATACAAAAATAACCGAGGCTTTATTAACTTTTAATTACAACTCTCGAAGTTTTCATCTTTTTATTCATCATACAACTTTCAATCTCTTCTGTCTTCTCAACATGGGCTTAGTCTTCAGTATTCGCAAAGCTTGCGGTTCTTTTCGCCTTCGGGCATCCAAAAAAAAGTAACAAAAAGAAAATATCTCATTAATTATAATTGGCAAAGCAAATGCAATTCTACAACAAATATCAACATTTCACACTATCATTAAATCCATTTAAATTTGCAAATTTCTCGTTAACCCTTTTATCGTTCAGCATTTCTAAGAATGTTCGTTCCAGTTTAGGGAGATGAACCTAGGATCTCCCATTTTACGCCACTCCTTCCTCTTCGGAATTAATCATTTAACGATTCCACTAACAGTAGAAAAGTGGCTTTATGATATTTATACCATGATTTGTGATAATGTGACATGCAAATCAGGCAGTCACTTAATTTGCTTATTTTGTAAGATGTGCCTAATAAGTGGTAGCTCAGTTTAGAAGAAAAACATGAATTTGAAAATTCATGTTTTTTTTTTTCGAAGCAAAGTTCAGGAATTTTTCGAACCTACCTCGTATAAGTAAAAGTGTTATAAAATGTTTTAAATTTTACTTATCTTTCTCTTTTTATTTTAAACTTTGCCTATTGCGTCAGACTTGCCTGATAATACATAAATTAATTGCACTAGAGGTGCTTAAAATTTTTTGGGGAATGCTTATTTTTTTCATGAGAAAAGTGTACGAACCCTATAGTAGTGTCATTTATTATACTACTTCTCTCTGTATTACGAGGGTCAATTAAATGAAAACCGGAAATATTTTTTACAGCTCCTTTATTACAGACAGAGTTGGAACAAGTACCCCTGCTTTTCGATGTATTTCCGCCACCGAGTCGGGAGTGCATGGATACCTCGGGGGAAAAAAATCTTTTGGCTATGTGTGCACAGCCTGTTTCACCTCCGTGTCGGTTGCAAACTTGTGGCCATCTAAGGAGTCCTTTAGTGAGCCAAAGATGTGGAAGTCGGAGGGCGCGAGGTCGGAAGAGTAAGGAGGATGGGGGAGGCACTCCAGACGCAAGTCCTGGATAGTCGCCACGGTCGCACGAGCTGTATGAGGTCGCGCGTTGTCATGCTGGATGAGAACACCTGTTGAGAGGAGCCCGTGGCTCTTGGTGCGTATAGCAGGTTTCAGAATGTCACGCACCAATTCACTATAGGCGGCACTGGTCACCGTCTTGCCCTTATCCATGTTCCACTATGGGACCCTTGTGGTCCCAGAACAAGGTCAGCATCACCTTTCCTGCGGATGGCTGTCTGCGAAACTTTTTCGGCTTTGGTGATGTCGAGTGCCACCATTCCTTATTGGAACGCTTGGTCTGTGATTGATAGTGATGGACCTAGGACTCATCTCCTGTCACAATCCGCTCCAAAAAAGTGTCTTCAAGTTTGTAGCGGCGCAGCAGTTCCTGGCAGGCATCGACTCCCCTCTCCTTCATTTCGGGCGTCAGCCGACGAGGGACCCATCTTGCGGCCACTTTCCGGTATTTCAGCTCATCATGGACAATATGCTGAGCAGAGCCATGACTGACCTGTAATGCCGTTGCAATGTCATCGATGGTGACCCGTCTATCCTGCAGAATCATCTCCTCCGCCGCTCCAATCGCCTCAGCTGTCACAAGACCATGTGCCTGGCCTGGCCAAAACATGTTGTGCCGCTGCTGAATTTCTTAACCATTCGTACACCTGAGTCTGCGATAAAGATGCAGCACCATACTGTGCCAACATGCGTCGATGAATCTCTATTGGTTTCGTGCCTGCTCTGTGTAGGAAACGGAGCATTCCACGCTGCTCTTCTTTGGCACGCTGGGTCACATGGTGACACGGGACCACGGTGTAAGAATAAGGGACCGTGCACGGGACCAACGCCAATTGATGGCGGGAGAGTTCACGCGCATGCGTACCGGGTCTGATCGCAATGGGAGCAGTTTTCGATTTTCTACAGCGGTTTTCCGGTTTTCATTTGACTCAGCCTCGTACATTAGTTGTGCCGCAAAGTTTTGTTATCATTAAACAAATCACCCCCTTAAATAATTATCTTACCCTCCCAAGCTTTCAGAGAAGTGAACTGCAGTGAATCTATTAAACTATCATAGAAACTTTATTTCAAAATTGAGCAATTATAATTAATACAAAAATCCTTATTGTCTAAGTTAGTAGGTTATGAATAATTAATTCAACTTGAATATACAAAAATTAATGAATGATTAATACAAAAATCCTTAATATACAATGATTGTATATTAATAAAGTAATCCTGTGATGAATGCTCCCTTATCTTTATGACCAAGTCTTATCTCTACAGGGTGTTTCAAAATTATGTACAATAAATTTAGTGACATATTCTTCAGGTCAAAAGAAGACGAAAATGTTCTATAGCACTTTGTCTGAAAACGATTTATTTACGCGATACAGCCAACTAAACCCATGGCTCCAAATTACAGGAATTGTTCAAAGTGCCCGCCACCAGCTCGCACGCACGCTTCGGCTCATTGCATGAGCGACCGTCTGATGTCATGGAAGAAGGTGGTATGGATGCAAAAGCTGACGGTGAAGAATGCGCCAAACAGATGAGTGCGGAAAGTGTACCATGGAAGAAATACGACGGGTGCTTGTCTGTGGTTCATCATGTATGATGTCAATTATCACATCCTCCTCATCCGGAGAATGTGCTACAGGCCGCCCTTGTCCTGTTTGGCGGCCAATGGAACCACGCTCCCTCAAATGTCTGTCGACAGATACAAATGTTCGGTTATTTGGCAAACGTCTATTCGGAAAGCGTTCTTGGTAGAGTCTTCTTGATCCACAGCATTTCCATCCGCAAGACCATACATTAGGTGCATGGCAGTGTATTCTGCACTGGAATACGTGTACATGACTTTTTTTTTTTTACGTAAATCGTAATGCGTATGTCAAAGCACGCAAACGTTCTGAAATTGATATTCCTAGTGGATGTAGAGTAGTGAAACTACAGTAATGGAAACAACCGTACACAACTAATGGAACAACCGTAAAGTAGGTTTAAATGGAACAAACCACTCAACCTAGTGTTGGGTCGAAACGCTGGAACTGCTAAAATATCGTCTGCTAACTACCGTGCTTCCCTACTCTATGATATTGGATTACTCGCAAACAAATCGTTTCCAGACAAAGTGCTATAGAACATTTTCGTCTTCTTTTGACCCGAAGAATATGTCAAAATTTATTGTACATAATTTTGAAACACCCTGTATAACCCTTGTTCCGTGTACTTGGTTGTTGGCCAGTGTAATTTTTATCTGCTATAGTTTGAAGTAATCTTTAAAAAATGAAAATGACTGCAATTTTTATGAGTGAATGTCACCTCATTTAAGGTTTTGGTTGCTGCAACTGAAAACGGTGTTTCATAATAATCTAAAGTGCTACCCCAAATGTCTGTTAGCATTGAATTCGAAAGTACATTTTATCAAACAATTTGAAGTTTAAAACAAACGCGAGGGCCCATAAATTGTAAATCAGTACTTATCTCTTTAAGGTGAACAGACGTCCCGGATTAGCCCGGACAGTTCCGGTTTTTGACTCTTTGTCCCGGCTTGAAAAAATATCCCGGATATGTCCCGGTTTTGAATAAAATGTCCCGGGTTTTCCCGTTTTTCTTCTTCATCTTATTTTATTATTTTATAAACAGTTTATGTGCTCTTTATTACTCACCCTCTTTTCTGATTGGCCGTTCTGAAGCAGATGGACATAAAAAAAAGAACAATTACCTGCTGTTGAAGGTGCGTTCGCTTATCATAAAGTTGCTCATGACAATAGTTTTAGATAAATGGATTGTACTTCCACATTACTTCAAAAAGTTATTCGTTGGTGTATTTTACTTGCTTCCTTACTTCCAGTTGAATTTTGATAATCAAAACACGTCACTTCCGGTCTTTTCCTATTTCATTTGACCTAATTCACATCCATATGCATTCATATTCGGTTCCGGTTATCGCAGCGTGTCCCGGTCTTACCTTTTGAAAATCTGGTCAGCTTACTTGATGTCACTTGAGTTTGCCTGCTGGGTTGTAACACTATTATTATTGCTTCTTGTTGTCATTTAGAGCGTCTCGTTCTGTCCCACAACTGTTACTGTAGTTCCCATTGGTGTCCGCAGTTCAACGACAGCCCAGCTCGCCGTCGGTGTCTCATTCGCTGCTTGACGTTTAAACTCGTTGAGTGTTTTCCCCTTAATAGTGGCGATTGGTCTTATAGTGGAGAGTGGGGGTTGGTTCGGACGAAAATCAAATTTTTTTCTCCCTGTGGGTTAATCATGAACCAAATAGTGAATGTGTATATCGTATTTTGCACTCTTAAACCTTTCGTCATTTACCTGTACATGTGATTTTCCAGTAGTCACACGATAATCTATATATTTATACCGAGATTGAGTCAAAAGTAGTGGCCGATCACCGCGCAAACTTTTAAATGGGCACAAGACAGGAACCACGAGTAGAGTCCATCATGCTCTACTTGGTCTTCATCCAACGATCAGCCAGTTGGCGGATGCCCTCGTGAAACCACTCCTCCGGTTTTTGGGCGTCTTCAACCTCACTAACATTGGCGAAGCGCCGTCCACGTAGGAAGTGCGCCATGGACCGGAAGAGATGGTAGTTGGAAGGTGCCAGGTCGGGCATGTATGCTGGATGTGGCAGAACCTCGATTTTTTCCAGCAGTTGACGACACACTTTCACCCGTTGTTGTGCTTGCGCGGGCGTCAGCTCGAGGCACAACTCGGCAGCTCCTGACCTTTCCCATGGCGTGCAGATGTCGACTGTGATGTCCCGATGTCCGCCGCTAGTCCACGGGTGATGCTGCCTGGGTTGGCTGCCACTTGTTGCCGCAGGGCTGGTCATCCACTTCTTTGGGTTTTTCGCTCCTTGGCGCATCTTCCAGACCCATGTCTCCAGACGAAAAGCGAGAGAACCACCGTCGTGCTGTCCGTTCATTGGTCGCACCCTGACCTTCCACCCTGTAAATTTCGGCGGCTGCTGCTCGCGCACTGGTCCCCTTTTTCCAATAGTGACGAAGGAGTCCGCGTATCACCAATATTCCTGCCATAATTTTACACTGGCTGACGCAGGTGGCACAATATCTATGACATTCAAATTCGTACTGACGTTTCTTCCCACTCTTTTCTCTTAATAAACTGCGATATACCCTTGTGGTAAATGGTCTTCGCCAAGAATTCGTCAAACTCTAACCCCCCCCTCCCGAGTCGGTCACTACTTTTGACTCAACCTCTGTATATTTTAAAAGAACCTCTGCAGTGTCCGAAGCAACCCCTAGATGTGTGGTTGCTTTGGACTGTCGCGGGCCTGTTTCGGATAAACGGATTTTTCGCCATTTTAATGAAATACAAGGTAACTTTATTATCAAAAGAGCATGAAAATGTTATCACAACTTGCCTAACATTATCACATTATAAAAAATCACAACCACTTGACTAGCAGCTTGTTTCATTTAGAAGCAGGGCTAGCAGACGTGAAATTTCTACTGCGGCTTTCACTTTCTGTATCTTCTGGTGCTCGCTTCATATCTTCCCTGGACGGAAGTCTTGCCCTCTTTAACGCGTCGGTGGCATGCGCCAAAGGTTCCTGAATCGAACCCAGGCAGTGGAATTTTCTTTCCTATTTTTCATCAATAATTTAACATCTGAGGTAAGGCGATTTTGATTATTTGAGCCAACTAGAAAGACAGGCCGGGGCACTTAAAAGTCACATGACCAAGATAGATCGAGCAACAATCCAATCTTCATTGTTTCCAACAAACGAAAAATCACTGATTGTTGAAATCATGTTGCTCGATCTATTTTGGTCATGTGACTTTTAGTGCCCCGGCCTGTCTTTTTCGTCGGCTACGCACGAAACCGAGGCTAACGAGAAATACAGGCTCCGGCACTGAAAAGTCACTTGACCAAGATAGGTCTATTAACAATCCAACCTTCATTGTTTCCAACAAAGGAAAAAACACTGATTGTTAAAATACAAGATGGAAACAATGAAAATTACATTGTTAATAGACCTATCTTGGTCAGGTGACTTTTCTTTCTCGTTAGCCTCGCACGAAACCGAGGTCTACGAGAAAGACAGGCCTCGAAGCGGAAAAGTCACCTGACCAACCGGGACCGACAACAATCCAACCTTCATTGTCTCCATCTTGGATGTTAACAATCGGTGTTTTTTCGTTTGTTGGAAACAATGAAGGTTGGCTTGTTGTTCGGACCCAGATGGTCAGGTGATTTTTTCGCTTCGAGGCCTATCTTTCTCGTTGGCCTCGCACGAAACGAGGATATCGAAAGCCCAAGAGGAGCTTCCCACTATATACGCTTTTAGCATAAAATTGTTGATTATATCATGTTAATTTAAGTGATATGAGATGAACTTCCGGTCACTTATTTAGTGTGTCCCGCTTTTTCATTTTGAAAATATGGTCAACCTAGATGGAACCCTATTTTATCTCCCTAGAGGGATCTGCCCGATAGCAGCTACTCTACAAGCGATGTGCGCTTCGCGTGTGTGTACCTGTTCGTGATGCCGCGCTCGGCATCGTGCGCTTTGAACCGATCAAGTATTGTGAAATTCATTTTTCTTGCCTAACAATAAGGATGATAATTTTTATAGTCAAGATTATCGTCACTTCGAATTTAGCATAACTAACCATGTTGCTTATTTTTTCTTTTCGCATTATTAGTGCTTCGACCATCGGTCGACTTACCTGCAAGGTTACCTTTTCTGCTTCTACAGTTGCCAGTGCCACGATCTCGCCTCCCCTCAACCAAAGACGTACAAGTTAAGGAAATAAGAGTAATTCTCTACTGTTTATCTGAAATTTGAACTTTATTTGTTATTTTCAATTGAAATAATAATTTTCCCAAAGTCAAATAGAAGTTTCAAATTGTGTTGTGAAGAAACCTAATGATTGCTCTCATACAAACATTAATTTTTTCAAATTTAGTTAATTTTTTGTTATTTGTAAATAAATAATTTGATAATAAATCAAACCAGTCTCCTTTTTCCTACTCTGTCAAACTTACGACCGGTTGCAACAACGTCAGTTTAAAATGACTCTAACCTTCGGTTAACTCCTTTCACCGGGAAACGTTGCAACAACCCAAGCAATGTCTCGGTTAAACTAACTGGATGGAATAAGAGTAACGATCACTGATTAGTTCGTTTTGCTTTAAGAACTTCCTGTCTACCTGGCTGATAATTTTCAATTAGCTGTTTAATACTTAGCTTATCCAATTAGCTGTTTGATAATTATTAGCTTATCCAAATGCCTATCCTTTGAGCTTATACAAATTGCTTTACCATTTAGCCTATCCAAATACACCATCTACCAAAAAGTAATTGGACATTTTCGATTTTAGAAGTTTTGTCGAATACCTAGAAAAATACTTGATGAATTATCCTGAAACTTCAGGGGAGTAAACAGCATGTTACACTTCAATAGTTCAGCGACGGTTTTGTCTGGAAGGCAAATAGGGGACCAGCAACAAATTAAACTAAAAAAAAAAATATTTGGGATCACCCTTAAAATAATAATGCTTGAAATGCGTGGTATACGCAGCATATGATTATGAGGCTTGTTTTACTTATCTGTGAGAATAGCACGTATATTCATGGAGATAAAAAGGTTATTTTTTTTAAAAAAAGGTAATTTTTCCCAATATTTTGTTTATAATATACAAGGTTTTCAACGCAATGCAATGCCATTTTCAGGAAACATAGCAAACTACAGTAGAGACAATACCCTGCAATCAGAATGTCAAAAATTAAATATTTGAAGAAATACGAGCAGATTTACTAAATAATGTTTAACCTAGCCGTACGTGTTTGCCTGGATGACAAGCTGCAGGAACATTGGACTGGACGAAGAGGGCCCATTGAGTTCCCTCTACAGTCTCCAGATACAACACGTATGGACTTTTTCTTGTGGGGAACTGTGAAAGATCAAGTCTATCGACGTAAGCCCCGCACGCTGGAGGACCTTCGACAGGAGATTACAGCGGCATGTGCAGCGATCTCCATTGAAACATTGACCGACGTAGCTGCGGGACCGCTCGTCGTTCCGTTATGTATCTGGCCCCCAACGGCCAACATTTTGAACCTCTACATGTGCTTCACTGAAGAGAGTACTACGTGTGTGGTCAGTATTTAAATTTAAAACAAACAAAATAAATAGTTCTTGATCCTTAAAATATGTATACATTTTTGGCGGACTCTGTATACAGGGTATTTCATAATTGGTGTCCCGTCTTTCATAATTGGTGTCCCGTCTTTAGGTCCGTCTTTAGGTCCAAATAACTACTCAAGGAGAACAGATTGGGGGATAATGAATATTGATTATTTGGTTTTAATGTCCCTAATTCAGAATAAAAACATTTCGCGTCCCTGGGGGTGAAGGGGTAAATTTAGAAAATTTTAATTTTGTAGGGGGTAGGGTTAGACCCCATGTGTTAATTAGAAAGTTGTAGAGCATCAGGTAAAATGTGGGTTTAGCAAAAAACCCGGTGAAAAAATCTCATCCCCTGCATTTTATCGAGTGGGTAAAGTGAAAGGTATGGCTAGCTAATGTTGACAAAAACAGAAAAACTCATTAGAAACTTATTAGAACTTTATTACTTATTAGAAAACAGTACATTTGAAAATGAATGAGTCGTTACCCTGAAAAGCTAATGGGCCCCAATTTTTTTCATTCATTCTCATTAATTTTCCAAATGTAGGCCCCACTGTTTTCTAATGCGTATGGGTTTTGTCCACATCGGCTAGCCATATCTTTCACTTTACCCACTCGATAAAGGACAGGGGATGAGATTTTTTCACCGGGTTTTTTGCTAAATCCACATTTTACATGATGCTCTACAACTTTCTAAATAACACATGGGGTCTAACCCCTACCCCGACAAAATTAAAGTTTTCAAAATTTACCCCTTCACCCCCAGGGACGCGAAATGTTTATATTCTGAATTAAGGGACATTAAAACCAAATAATCAATATTCATTATCCCCCAATCTGTTCCCCTTGAGTAGTTATTTGGACCTAAAGACGGGACACCAATTATGAAACGCCCTGTATGATGTGTATATACTTTTTACACCCATGAAGTTTCAGGATAATTCGCCAAGTGTTTTTCTAGATATTCGACAAAATTGTCTAAAATTGAAAGTGTCCAAATACTTTTTGGTAGATAGTGTAGCTATCCAAATGGCTTATTCAAATAGCTTATCCAAATAGTTTATCCACGAGGGCTGTTTTTAAAGTAAGAACCGTTTTGTAATAAAAACAAAACTATATATTTTCAGTTTGTTTTTTTTACCAGTTCTATGTACATAGAATACCTTTATCTATTTTTCCACATAGTTTCCAAGTTTATTTAATCACTAGTCACGCAATTTTCACTTGCTCATCGTCGCTGAAATGCAGGCTGCCGATGACTTCCTTTAGATCTGGGAACAGGTGGTAGTGGTCTGGGTTGTAAGACGGGTGTCAAGTTATTCCCACTTAATCAGATCTTTGTTTGGGAACAACTGGACCGCACGCCTTACAGTCCGGACATCGCGTCCAGTGGCAACCACCTGTTCCGGGATCTAAAGTAGTTCATCTAAGGCCTGCATTTCAGCGACGATGAACAAGTGAAAACTGCGTGCCTTTCTTCACCGGCGGCAGCTTCTATGAAGTGATCATGCAGAAGTACATGGAGCACTATGACAAGTGATTAAATAAACTTAGAAACTATGTGGAAAAATAGTTTAAGGCACATAGAATCTGATAAAGAAAAAATTTTGAAAATATATACAGGGAGGACCAAAAATACTCGCCACTGAAAATTTCTAAGTCCCAGGACAATAGGTTTTGCAACAATAGGTATATTCAACAACAGGTTTATTCAACTGTTATTTGTCACCCATTTCAATACCGCCTAGAGAGAAAGCCTGCTCACGGAAAAATCATGTATTATTACATCAGCTACGGTAGGGAAAATTTCGGGCTTATTATTGATAGAAATCTGATTAGCAATATCCTACTGTAGGTGATGTAAAATGTATGACGTTTTCGCGCTCAGGCTTTGAGTAGAGGCAACACCACCTAGACAGAAGGCCTGCGCACAGAAATGTCATACATTGTTACATCATCAAACGGCCAAATTTAGGGCTTATTATTGGTAGAAATACGAGTAACAATAGCCGCTTTAGTGTGATGTAACGATGTATGACGTTCCCGTGCGCAGACCTTCTGTCTAGGTGGTGTTGCCCATTCACAGCACACCTATTGTTTATTAAACCTACTGTTGAATATACCTATTGTTGCAAAACCTATTGTCCTGGGACTTAGAAATTTTCAGTGGCGAGTTTTTTTTGGTCCACCCTGTATTTTTGTTTTTATTACAAAACAGTTCTTACCACAGTCTTTTAATCAATGACGTATATTAAAGATAGACTCCGAAGCAATTGTTGCTACTTGAAGCAAATTGGGAACCTCCATGCCCAGAACTGTCATGGCCGAAAGTGAATGAAGATGATGCAAAACACATGGCTAAACATGAGAGTAGCTGATTAATAATTCTTTCACATGCCGATCACGGAATGATAAGTTTATCTTTTCGTTTACTTTGTATGTGAAGTATTTTATTCTATTTTTTCGATCATGGTTTCAATTTCAATTTCGTTTCGATCGTCTTTCAGTTATGGATTTTCATTTTAGTTATGTATTTTTAATTTATGCTTGTGGAAAATGATTCCTGGTCCTTTTTCGTGTCTGTTTGTACAGTTGTACGCACAACAACTTTGAGGAATGGTTTTGAATTAATTATTCCTCGGGCCCAAAATCTTCAAAAACAAAGCGGCCAGACAGCTAATTACTCCACGGCTCACTCCTGCCCAGAACTGTCCTGGTTCAATTTGCTTCACTTTTTGCCGCTGTTAACGTCTATCTTTAATATAAGTCATTGCTTTTAATCCCCTGGTCTGTGCACACGCGCAAATTCTGTTGTTGTAGTCAACAATTGGATTGCTGTATTTATGGAAGAAGCGCTTTTGGTCCCCTGTATTACATGAATTTGGCTACATCTCAAACTTAGCAATAAAATTTAACTTTCGTACAACGTAACAAAACTGTCAGCTACTATTACGTGTTCAGCAACAAATACGTAACATCAGCGGACAGTTTTGTTACGTTGTATGATCGTTAAATTATATTGTTAAGTTTGAGATGTAGCCAAATTCATGCAATAGAGGGGACTAAAAGCGCTTCTTCCATAAATACAGCAATCCATAAATACAGTTGACTACAACAACGGACTTTGCGCGTGCGCACAGACCAGGGGATAAAAAGACCGTGGTTCTTACTTTAAAAACAGCCCTCGTAATTAGCTTATCCAAAAAGCTATCCAAGCCACGTGGTGCAGAAAAAAAATAACTGGTTGCTTGACCATCTCACAAAAAATATTCAGATTTTGTAGGTGCGTTCCCTTGTGTTTTGATAGTAAAAAGACTAATTTTTTTTTAAAATTTCTATTGTGTCCGGTTTAAAAATGGCAGTCACTTTTGTTTTTAGGCCTCAATGTTTCGCCATTTGTTGGTATCTACGTATTTCTTAATTACTCAGCACTGGGTTGTTTCAACACCACCTAGACATAAGGCCTGATAACGGAAAAGCCATACATTGTTACATCATTAGTCAACCATTGTTAATCCTATTTCTATCAATAAGCTCTAAATTTGGTCGACTAACGATAATGTAACAATGTATGACGTTTCCGTTATCAGGCCTTCTGTCTAGGTGTTGTTGGTTGTCCTAACATTTTCAAATAAACTGCATTGTGTCACGGCCTCCTAGAAACTACCAGGCCTGAACATGACGTCAGTAATGTATTGTTGAAGCACTAAGATTGTGACGTTGAAACAACTTCTGTAATAGCACCACCTGTTCGACGTAACAATGTTTTATCTTTTCCAGGTTCAGGCCTGGTAGTATCTAGAAGGCCGTGATTGTGTCCAGTACATTGTGGCCTACAAATCAAACCTATTTACTTAATATGATTCTTTCATGTGCTCTATTGAACACACTTACCGATTGTAAATGAACAAAATTCATATTTCGTAGGGTAATTTCACAAAGAACAGTTTCTCAGCCTCAATTTTTTTGTGCTTTTATATACAAGAGTATAGCTACTTTATATAAATTATCAATGTTAAGTAGCTTAACCTTTAAAAACTACACCCTTTTAAAATTTGAATTTTTGAATTATTTTCAAATTTTGCGTTACATTATCCCTGTTGGCGGACCATGAAAGGTGTGCAAACTTCATTATAAATTTCAACTTTGAGATTAAACTTCAAATTTTGGTGAAAGTGGAAGGTAACACAGACAAACTTGTACAGACTGCATCCTTCTGAAAATTATATATTGAGCAATCTGCTAATAAATTCATACAAGTTTAATAATGCCTTGAAAAAAACAAAAAAAACTCCTTATGACCACCGATCCCGCATGTGGAAATCAAACATTTTTTGCTCAAAGTCACTATTTTTTTATAATAACTGAGTAAATCTCAAAGTTAAAATTTAAACTGAAGTTTGATACTATAGAGACCTTTCATGAGTGCAATATTTAGTTATCTGGTCCCCCAACAGATATTGCAACTCAAAATGTAAAATTCAAAAATTCAATTTTTAAAAGTGTAATTTTTTAAAGGATAAGCTACTGAACATTGATAGTTTATCAAAAGTAACTATACTCATAAAAGCACAAAAAATTGAGACTGAGAAACTTTTCCTTCTTTGAGAAATAACTATACTAAAATTGAATTTTGTTCATTTGCAATCGTTAATAGTGTTAAAAAGTGTTAATGAAAAAATCAAATTAGATAAGTAGAGGTTTGATTTGTAAGCCAAAATGTACTAAAAACAATGCAGTTTATTTGAAAATGATAGGACAACCCAGTGCTGAGTAAGAAAATTGCAGATTCCTGCAAACGCGAAAAACAGCACAAGGTCGAAAACAAAAATGGCAGCCATTTTTGAACTGCCAATTAAATTTAATTTTTAACTACCAAAACATAAGGGAATACATCTACAAAAAATGAATTTTTTCTGAGATGGTGTGGCAACCAGTATTGGACCACTTGGCATGGATTGACCCAAATTGGCTTATTCATATGGCTTATCCAATTAGCTAATCCAAATAGCTTCTCCGATTCGTTCATGTTATCTAATTAGTTTATCGAAATAGCTGGCCCATTTAGTTATTTGATAATTAGGTTATCCATTAGTTAAAAACATTGTTTCGTAATGCCATTTTGTTCGGTAACCGTGGAGTCATCATCCAGCCTTTAAGTTAAATTCCTACTTAACATTTTAACAGTTTAACTAGGACTTTAACGAATAGTTTAACTGACCTTGTTGTAACTTGCCGTTAGCAGTACACTCTGCCTGAACTATTTTATACTAGGTGGCACACTGCTTTCCGAACTGCAGGTAAAATAGACTAGAGTCAGATTTTTTTTTTTCTGAGTGATTATACGAAATTTATTGAACCTCGTCGGCTGCTAAATTACATCATTAAAGAATTTTTTAAAATAGCCAAAAGTAAACAAATTCATCAATACATAAAAATTATCAATTTTTTTTCCTCTATAAAATATTTAGAAATCGTAAACCACTCTTTGTACAATTGCTATTTTTAAATTTTAAAGTCAATATTTACTTCAGCAACAAGATTTCTTCTTATTAGCATTGATGATCAACTTGCAATCACAGTACTCCCACTTTATGCTGCATTTGTCCACATCGCAAGGTAGAGGGTACTTCTCGGTGAAGCAATCGGTCTTGCCACACTCTTCTTTTTTGCCGCGGACCTCCAGACAGTCGTCGCTCACTTTAACGCACAGTTGATTAGGCTTGTAATCAGGAACGTTGACGGTCACCTGAAGTTTATCTGGGGTGTCGCACACCTTACCGCGGGTATTTCCGCAAGAGTCGCAGCAAGACATGGAGGAAAAGAGAAGGGGAAAAGTGACGGTATAGACGGGAGGAGATGGTAAACCCGAAGGTTGAAAGTCTTGGTAAAGGAAGAAGATGTTTATTCAAAGCCGACGAGATTCGAAATGAAAAATTTTTCTTCAATAGTTGGTTTGAGGCATTGCTTACGTTCGCGGAGCACGCGAACGTGAGGATCGCATTGTTGGCGCTGAGATGATAATTGTTGTGGTCAAATTTTTAACATTTTTAAAAATAAAAAATCTTTATAAATCCTAAATGGAATTGTTCATGTTATACAATTTTTGGTTGACGAATGAAGGTCGTACATAACCTCTCTGAAAATATATCAGAGAGATACAAAACTCTACTTGTCTACAAAGGGAAACAGAACATAAAATAAAATAGAGTAAAAAAAAAACCTTTTTAAAATCATAATTTTCATATTTTATAATAAAAATCCACTCAAAAGCAGAAAATAATTTTTCTTTGCTTAATATTTTTTGTGAATTAAAATAAAAACGATGGGGTGCTCATTGAACACATTTATATTTAAATACGTGTATACATTTAATTAAATTTAAATTGAAATTTCAAATTAATGAATGTATAGAATATCAATTTCCGTACTTCCAAAATTTAAAATTAAAAAAGAAATGAAATTCTACATATATATTAATGTATTATATAAATTTATACTGTGTTCTCAAATGATTCTATACGGGATGTAAAAAAAGTAGTGCGCTTCCTATAAGTAAAAAAAAATAAGGACAAGCTTTTTTATAAAGATATGTCCTGTAATTTCGTTACTAATTTCTGGGTATCTGGTAAATGTCAATTTAGTTCGCTACATTAACAATCATTTATTTTCAGGCTGGTTAAATGAGTAACAAGAAAAAACGCAAGGAATCAATACACACAATCATAGCAAATGTTCAAAATGATTTTCAGAGCGGAAATGTATGGCTGAGCTCATCATGATCCATGGCTGCACCACACGATTAAAAATTCCTGATATGCCCGTAATTAGCTGGGATCCGTCTTCCACTCTGTATTGAAGATCCGCAATATCATGAAGAGGATAGAATAAACAGTAGATTTTAGATGCTCACATACATAAAAATCCATAGATTAAGTTCAAGAGATATTTTAGGCCATGCTACAAGTCCTCAACTTCATGTATCTACACACACCGGCCAAAGATTTAGAAACCTTCGTTCAATATGGTATTGACCTTCCTTTGGCTGTAATTACAGAACATACGCGGACTCTACAAGGTATTGCAATGCAGATAAGCCCTTCATGTGTCCTGCAGAGTAGACGGAAGCGGATGCCTTCGACGAACGTCTCTTTCCAACATGTCCCAAACATTCTCCACCGGATTCAAATCCGGACTTTGCGCTGGCCACGGCAGATGTTGCAACTCGGTGTCATATTCAGAAAATCACTCCTGAACAATTCTTGCTCAATGGACAGTAGCATTGTCGTCCATGAAGAAACCGTCACTATTTGGTACAAATGCACCTTTGCAAGATGGACTTGATCTGCAATAAAGTTCAGGTAGTCTTTGGCTTTCACCCGACTGTCAAGGAATATTAGAGGACCCTAGCCATACCACCAAAATATGACCCACATACCATGACTTCTCATCATGCAGCTAGAACTGTGTTCACAACACATGAGGGGTCCATCGCTTCATGGGGCTGCCGCCAAATTTTCTGCCGGCCATCGGTGCAAAACAATGTGTAACGTGACTCGTCCGACCACATCACCTTTTTCCAGTCGTCTACTGTCCAGTCACACCTTTCTTTACACCACTGCAGGCGAACTTTCCGGTTTGTTGCTGACACCAGGGGCTTCCTCACTGGCATGTGACTTCCCATCCCTATTAGCTTCAACTCTCGGCGCATTGTTCTGGAGGAGATGGGTTGCGATGATCCTTCATTGAAGTCTGCCGTCAGTTGCTCCACAGTAGACCTTCGGTTTTGCTGCACAACCCGTCTCAGACGACGTCGGTCCCTGTCTGTGTTGATTGTTTTTGATCCACAATTCTGCCGTTTCGACAACTCTTGTGGATTCCGTTTCCACGCATTGAACACCTTGGAGTCCTAACCTTTTGAGATACCGGTCAGTTGTATTGTCCTGGAAATCGTAGGTCCAGCTAGACGGGCTCCCACAATAACTCCTTTTTGGAACTCAGACAGATATGCTGTTTTCCCCATTTTGCTCAACTGCAGCTTGTTCCTACCCTGTACCTGCAGCTTGGAATGAGCATGTACCTCACATGATTGCTAAAATTTGCATATCACAATCGTTTCTGACCTGTGACCCCGCTTTACATATCAGTACAGTAATTCATCACGGGTTTCTAATTCATTGGTTAGTGTGTGTATAATTCATCAAGGAATTATTTTAGAACATAGCTTTATACCATCTGTTTCAAAAGTTCCCGAACGCAGGAGACGACGTTCCCTGCATAACGTACTGTTGCGCAGATATGCTGCATGGCTGGTAGAGAGGAGCCACTGTCTCTCAACCTCTTTTTTCTAATTAATGGATGCTCCCAGTCGTTATGAATCCCGCTATTTATTTTACATAAATGCAAATACGCGAATACCTATGAGAGTGAAATAAAAGGTTAAAGTAAAAAATAGAAGTTTCTATTTATAAAACCTACGATAGACGGTATTAAGCTTATACCGGTACAGTAACAGTTTAAAAAGCGTTTATTGCGTGAAAACAAACAACTGAAATACAGTATGCAAGAACGAGCAGAGTCTCCTTTGCGCGAGAGGGGATTTGATGTTGCACAATGCCGCCGGCGAATTCCATGCCCGACACTTTGAGCAAATGGTGTAGCCTACATGTACCGTTTTCTTTGGGAGTGTAGAAATAAAATAAACACATTTGAGAAACTTTGCCACTATGTAAAACTGATTTTATGTAATTTATTTCAGCACATGGTTTATTTTAGTGATTGGCCGAACATTACTCCTGTTGTCATAGGTTAGGCTTTCCCTACACCAATGCTCAAAATATTCCTTATTTATTGCAAATTGCTTCGATACTGGGTTCCAGCTCCAGGTGACACCAGCGTGGCACAGAGGTGTAGGCGATTGCCTAGATCCGAGAGCCCAACCCTGCAAAGTGGCGAAAGCAAGATTGCAGTATACCTTACCGCAGAGTCTTCATCGTGAAACCTACTGGGTGACTGGGTCAGTTACAGTATCAGAGAGAATATCGGAAGAAATTTGGAGGGAGAACCATTGAAGACCTCAAAGAAAACATCAAGCGTGAAATTGCTGCCATTGAAGTAACATGTTGGAGCACCGCATTGCCTTGTGTGCAGAGGTTGCGGGAGGGCATTTCCAACACATTTGTAATGTGGACTTGTTTTCTATTAAATGAAGTTCTTTCAGGTTCCTCCAGTTTGCCTTTATGTTAACACGTTCCATAGTTATATGAAATTTAAAGGATCAGCCCCGAGTGGGACACCCTGCATATTCCCATTTTACTAAAGTGTTCTCTATTTGGAAATCATATTTTTTGAGATTATTTCTCAAAGTTTTTATTAAATGTGGCACATCTTATAAGGTAAAAAAAATTTTGACCTTTGAATTCAAAAAAAGGTTTTTCCTTGCTTATCCCAAAAAGTTTTTCAAGCAACACTCGGTTGCTTGGCCACAGACAATTGCACCGATATTGAAGCCGATTCCTGTCAGTTTATCTAACCACGCCTCTAACAAATCCTTTAAAATTTCTGGCTTAGTTGCATTATGAAAGAAACTGAACCCAATCACCTATTTCCAATTCTCTGTAAGGCCCCTTAACATAAAAAACTAGGGCCTTATTTGCAGGGCATCTCGATTTACCTCCCTCACAGCCGTGATCTTCAAATCCAATTACCTCATCTGTGAACTTATTTGTAACTTAAATTTTGTTTTAAGAACATTTCATCAAATGATATGACACATATGCATTGGAAAGGAGTCATGCTATTTGCTTTTTTCTCAAGTAAATTTATGACTACAGGTGAAATGCCAGGAGAAGCAAGGTGTGTTTTGAAGGTAGCTTGAAAACCTTTCTCAAAAATTCATAAACTTTGGGACTTGTAATACACGGCTAGTCCTAACATTTTTAATTCATGTGACCATTCTTTAGTTTTAAGTTGAGCTGCCATAAATTCATGTTGCGTAAGTGTTAGCAGGGGTTTTAGCATTCCTAAAATGGAATTAACTGTGCATTTGTTAAGAGGATTTTTCAATTTACTCAATAATCTAGAAATAGTTGTCCGTTTTTCTTGACTAACGGTCTTAACCTGAGCTTGGTTGGAGGGTTGTTACAAGTGTTTGTGGGATCTGGTAGGGTTTCAATTACTTCAGATGGATTGCTTACAATGTTTGCTTCAGTTGTAGGTAATGCTTCTTTGCCTGAAAGAGAAAAATTAAATAGTTAGATGATTATACAAGTATAGTGTACAAATGATGAAATCTAGAGCAAGTGAGTAAATTACAAGCAGTAAGCGATAATATAAGGAAAGTAGCCTACACCAGTGCATAAGTCTCTTTTGCTTGCTATGTATATTAATAATTCCAAATCTATAAAACGAGCAAAATGCAAGCACAGGAAGAAAGTTACCAAGTATTATTAAAAGTCATTGCTGCTCACTACTAGGCAGGAAATAAAACATTAATATATCAGGTCGTTGCATATCAAATGTCTGATTTCGAGGTGGGTTCTGCGCTTCAGCACGGTTTCTACGTTTAATAACAAGTACCCATAACAAAGTAGTGCATTCCCAGAGATAAACCTATCAGCGACCAGCTGCCTGAAATTTGCATGTCTGCGATGATATTTAATAGCGTTTGAACCCAAGCGAAGATAGTCATGACTTCATACGAATTACGTATGATAATGCATTATGAGTTCAGATTGAATTACACTGCATCCAACGCCTCTCGAAGCATGAATAAGGTATTTGGTGTAGGAACCATAAACGAACGTACTGTCCAATGTTGGTTCCGAAAATTCCGGGCAGGAGTGACAGACCTGGCAAATGAGCCACGCAGCAGACCGCCCAACGTGTTGAATGACGCTAATCTGAAGCGATCTGTGGAAGAGGACCAGTCAAAAACTGTTCGGGACCTTGCAGGGGATCATGCTGTATCAGCGTCGACTATCAGTAGACACCTTAGGACCATCGGCAAGGTGAAAAAGCAGGACAAATGGGTCCCACATGAATTTACGGAAAACCAAAAAGAGCGTACGGAATTGCTTTTGAGCCATGAAGAAGCGGGGATTCTTGATCGCATTGTCACCTGCGACGAGAAGTGGCTCCTATACGACAATAGGAAACGTTCAGCACAGTGGCTGGATGCTGATGAACTCCCGCGACCGTTCCCAAAACCTCCGTTGCGCCCCAGGAAGCTCATGGTTACAGTTTGGTGGAACATCCGTGCTGTAGTGCGCATTACGGCTTCCTGCAGCAGGGGGAGACGATCACCGCTGCGACATACTGTCGTGAACTGCATCGTATGCACACAAAACTGTGTCATCAACAACCTGCACTTGTGCATCGCAAAAGTGTCCTTCTGCTGCATGACAACGCGCGTCCGCACGTTGCACGGACGACCGTGCAGGCGCTACAGACTCTGGGCTACGAGGTGCTCCCCCCCCCCCCCCCCGGGTCCTTCCCGGCCCCTTCCCCTCCCGACTCCCATCTTTTCCAGAGCCTGGACAATTTTCTCCAGAAGAAAACATTCCTAACCCAAGCAGACGTCGAAAACGCATTCCGGGAGTTTATTGAGTACCGTGACCATGGATTCAGTCTGAGAGGGCTCGAGAAGCTGCCAAAACGTTGGCAACAACGTTTGGATTGCAATAGAGGTTATTTCGAATAGCACGTGTGAAGGTGCCCTTTCTAGAGGGTCATTAAAGATCACCTCTGCAATCCGACATTTGAAATGCAACGACCTGATACATCATACAAAGTTTACATTATATCAACTCCGACATTGCTGTTGGGAGAAGATCTCTACAATAATCTGTTCAAGAAACGGAATAAAATAAAAATCTTACATCACTACAATCTCGTTAAAAAAAATAAATTTTTCTTACGTTTTTCCTTTATTCGTGGCACTTTAGGAGTCTTTATTCGTTTTGGCATTCTTCTTTTAATAGTTGTTGACGGAGGAGGATTAGGAAATTTGAACACTGTTGGCAAAGCTTGGGAAATGAGCCTTTTCCTTGGTTTAGTCTTAATTTTTATCATTATTCTTAGCCTGCAAAGTCTGGAATCTATGAAGCCCACTGTTCCCAATGCTCAATGGTTTACAAAGGTCAAACAAAACGCAATTTATCAACCAAGTTTAAAGAACACAAACCACAGACGATTCGGGAGAAGCAACCTTTCCGCCATAGCAAAACACTCCATCGAGACTGGACACGATTTTTCCATCGAAAATTTAAAATTATTACATCCAATAAATAAAAAAACACCTATTGGACGCTTTTGAGTATGGCCATACAAAAAAAAAATCATAATTTACTACTAAATTCAGACTCAGGCCCCATTGGTGACTCAGCATTAATCCAAAGGTGGACTCAGCTGCCCAATCATTAATTTGTCCCCGTTTGGTGTCTTTTCTCTGATTGGCCTAAAACTGTGGTCTTTTCGCTACATATACTCGGTTTTTCCGTGTTCATGTTCCTGGCTTTTTACAACTCTCCCAAGCATAAAATCGATGTTAATGAGCTCGACGAGCTATTCTCTGGGAATATCCCAATGGTAAAGGAGGGGGACTTGAATGCTAAGCACTCACAGTGGAACTCCAAACGTCATAATCAGAACGGTGTCATATTAAATGAATATATACAGAGCAAAACTGATATCATTGCGATAGGTCCTGTAAACGACACGTATTACTGTGACCACTCACCTAAAAGTGATATCCTTGATATTGTGTTGCTGAAAGGTTTCTATAAGCCATTCGATATTTTTACTGTTGATGATTTATCTTCAGATCATAAACCGGTCGCACTGAATTTTGAAAATGTAAATACTGACTTCAGAGAACAAATGGGGCTTAAACAAGATTGGAAACTTTTCAGAGATCTTCTCAAAAATGACAGTAATATAATCAATGACGTGCACAGCGCGGAGGAGATAGACATAAATGTTGAAAGGGTCACTACACGTATTACTGATGCCATCAATGCTTGTGCTTCTCCAGTAGACGTGAAACGGCCTGATCATCTCGATCTTACTTCAGCAGTCAAGTATCTAATAGACCAAAGAAACAGGGCAAGGAGGCAATGGCACCGAACACGAGAGCCTTGGCTTAAAACCAAATATAATCGACTTACGAGAAGAGTACATGAGGCAGTAAAGAAATTTCGTAACGAGAGATGGAATGAGAAGGTGAAGAGTTTGTCAACCCAGGACAATTCTATCTGGTGCATGATTCGAGCCTTACAAAACAAAAAGGCCATGAACATACCACCGCTTTTAGACACCAATGGACATTTTATAACTAATGACCAAGACAAAGCACAGCTTATTGCTGATTCACTTAAAGAACAATTTGTGACTCCAAAGGAGATCGTCCAAAAGGAATAGAAATATGCGAAATGGTAGAAAGCAGCAAACAAAGTATTACAACGCTAGCCATCATGTGGCCAAACTCAAAATAATATTCAGGTAGCTGAGATTCAAAATTGCTTTAAGAAACTCAAGAAAATGAAGGCACCAGGTAAAGACACTATTAAAAACAATGCCTTAAAAAACTTACCGCAAAATGTAACTGGTGATATCACTAAAATTATAAACGACTGTTGGGATAACTGCTCCTTTCCGGATACATGGAAACAGTCTGTTGTTCCTAAGTATTCCTAAACCCGGTCAAAATCCTGCAAACCCTGTAAGCTACAGGCCCATCAGCTTTACTGTCTTCTATTTCTAAAGTCTTGGAGAGAACAATTCTCACAAGATTCTTAGATTTCTGCACAACCAATAATCTCATCCGTGCAGAACAATTTCGTTTTCTGGCGAAACATTTTTGCCAGCTCCAAGTTTGGAGACTTTTAGCGGATGTTAACACTCCCCTTAATCTTTCGATGTCATCTTCTTAGATGTTCATAAAGCCTTTGATCAGGTCTGGCATGAAGGCCTTATTTATAAAATGATAACTGATGGTTTCCCACATGATTTAATTAGTCTAGTTCACTCGTTTCTGTCCAACAGATCTTTTCAGGCCAGAGTTGGAGATGAATTATCTAATACCTGTGAGATAAATGGCGGTGTCCCACAAGGATCAGTGCTGGGGCTAGTTCTGTTCAATTACTATATACGTGACTTCCCTGAAATCTCTTACTACAAGCTATATTTTTATGCGGATGATGCTGCTATACTGACATGGGCACGCCAGCCTAGTGTTGTTGTATCACGTTTGCAGAAAGCCCTTAACCCTTTCCCTACCGAATTAATTTTTAATCAAGTAAAAATTTTGAAATTCTCAGATCTGAAAAAACTAGATTCAAATAGTTTAAGGACAAAAAATTAAAACAATAGCTACTTCCTAAAGGATTATATTTGATGATGCATGCCTGTGTACTTTAGTAGTGTGTGTGAAGAACACCTACAATAAATAACATTCAACTACAACGTTTTTTTCTTATGAAAATGTTTAGAACAATCAAATCAATTAAAAAAATATTCCGCAGTTTTTATTTATTTAAAAACAAAACAATTTTACATTTTTCACATCTCCATCTTGATCTTCCTTGGCATTTTTCTTTACGACATTTCTGTGCTTTGCTGCTCGGAATATTAGACATTTCTGCATCATAGCATTGAATTAGAATGCCATATGGTGTCTTATAAGTAACATGAATGCAATGTTTGCTTTTTTAAGATAATAGATTAAGAAAGAGAGCTCTCAGAAATTTGAGAACACGGTCGTGTACTCAGGTAGGGAAAGGGCTACAGAATGTGAAATCTAGTTTAGCAAGTGGCGATTAAAACTTAATGTCGGCAAATGCAAAGCGATGTTTATCACTAAGAAGAAAAAGAGAAATCTTAACTCCTTAAAGTTATATGGCAAATACTTGGAATGGGTTGATAATTATAGATACCTTGTTATTGATTCAAAACTATCATGGAATACGCATGTGACTTATGCGATGAACAAGGCCAAAAAAGCAAAGTTTAGCTTAATTGCTCTGTTGGGTCGTCAGTGTTGATAACAAACTACTGTTATACAAAATAATCGTTCGTGTCATCTTTCTATATGGCATGTCCGTCTGGGCTACGATTTGCAAGACAAGATGGAAGGAACTCCAAACTTTCCAGAAAATTACCCTAAGACTATTGCACAATTAGATAGGAGAATTGCTCGCAATTGCTCCATTCATAATGATTTCGATATGACCCATGTCGGGAAATATGTTCAAGAGCTCATAAAAACTGTCCTGCCTATTATGGTAAATCATGATAATGATCTAGTCTCTGGCATTCTTAAACATCTCTACATAGAAAAAGGCATCGTAATCCGAGACATGTCCTTGGTGTCAAAAACTGGGTTTCATAAGTTTATCGTATTTTTGTGGCTTGGCTTACTATGTGATATACTCCTAGTTTAGACAATTGTCAATCAAATTTCGCTCCACCAAGAGGAGGCAATTTTCTTCTTTCATACTTTGGATGACTTTGTGGGTACATCAGGCTTCTTTTTTAGTTCAGTGTATTTCCTTTGGAATATGATTATGAAGGGTGAGATTATGTAAGCTATGTTTCAAATTCCACACGAATACCGACACACTACACTGTTCGATTGTGTTCACGTCAGTTCACTCTGGTCCCGCTAGTGTGCTCCTTGGTCCCTGCTGAATGATGATAGCCTTGCTGTCGAAAAGCGCTTCCAGGTTCAGGTCGTATTTTTCCTTTAATTTTGTTGTGGTGAAAGAGTTTTTTATTTCTTTCATTTACTATTATCCACATACTTATATTTTCCTTTTTCTGTTTTTTTGTCATATTGATACACATTTTGTTTAATTTTGTGCAGTTTTTCCGGAAAATTATTCATAGATTTGTGTGGTGGATGTGGGTGGTTACGGTCGACAGAGCGACAGTGGGACGTTCAAATCTTCCCCCCCTTGGCATGGCTTGGGAGAGTGGGTCTCATTAAAGTCTTTTCATGAGACCATATCCTGGCAGAAATCTTTGTGTAGAGGATTCGGTGTTCAATTACTGACTGAGCAGAGCCAGGTATGTAATAATTAAATTTTACAAGCAATCACAATTTTCTAAATCACAATGAAGGTTCGTACTAATGCTTGCGTTTCATTTATTAGGAGATGCATCGAGAATGCATTCAGCATCCTAGCTTCTCGCTGGCGGATATTCCACAGGACAATTAACGCCAGTATAGAACACATCGAAGATATTGTAAAAGCAGATTGTGTAGGTCCGTCATATGGAAAAATCTCGTACACCGTCCCACAAATCTCACAAATCTGTAAAAAATCTCAGATTATCGCAGATTTTAAAACTCTGAAATCTGACATTCGATCTCTGTGCCATCCAACGATCCGCAAAAAAATAAGCAAAAAACTCGGCAAAAATTTTTTCCTCATCTTAAGATCTACCAAAAACCGCAGAAATCAGAAAATCTGTGTATCGTCATTGTGTATCGCTCTCGTTCGCTAAAGTGATCTCTCGAATTACTAGCGAATTCTCATTTCGTTTCAGGTTTTCACTATTGCATATTTTGTTCCAGGTTTTCTCGGTCGGCCCTCATAACGTTTACGTTTAATATTAAAAAGGTTTTTCTAAATTTTCAGTACCAACCTATTTAAATTAGGAATCATGTTTTTAATGTGATAAATATCCTGTAATGTTAAAAGCAATACTACAAACAGTACATTATGCAAGTATAACAAAAGTAAAATATACAGGGCGAGTCTGAAACCCTGTCACAAACTTTTAGAGGAGGTAGTATGGATGATTCTAAGCAAAAAAGTTCATATGAACATGGGTTCGAATTTGAACGATAACCTAGATATGAACACAAATAAAAATGCCGCCACTAAGATCAACAAGTTAATAACTCAGATTCTATAACACCTAGGATAATGAAGTCGGGGGGAATGATAGGGTACATAAAACTGTGTATACCGTTAAAATTTGATCCAATTCCAACGAGTAGTTTCCGAGTTACGTAGTCTAATCTTACAGATTTATGAAATCTCTCTCAAATCTTTAGAAATTTCACGAACTTCAAAATCTTAAAATCACTTGAAATATCTGGGGACTTTTAAATCTCGTACATCATTCCTTTGAATGTCGGACCCCTTGGTTGCACAATTTCTTCTGTCGAAAAACTGACGAAGGGTAAAATATATATAAAATATTTAAAGAAGAACAGACCTTATGATCTGTGGATACTTGTGTATAGATGAAGGAAGGATACCACTTTTCCACAAAAGAGTTTTAATAGTCACAGATGTATACATTTCTGCTACCAGGTAGCCATCATCAGACTGATGAAAACCGTCCCATTGCCCTATGAGACTTGGCAGCGATTGCTGATTGCAATTTCACCAAGATTGCTGGTACAGTGTGGGAGAACTTCAGGGAGTACTTCTGCAGCGATATTGGAGCTGTCCCATTGCAGCGGGAACTCCCGGGGATTAAGGGGAAAATCCCAATGTAAAGTGAATATTTAAAAATAAAGAATACTGATAATTGTTTTTTAAGAGTTTCTGAACCATCTTTTATTTTATGTTATGGGGTAACATTTTTTTTAACAACAAAAATTATTCAACAGGGTGTTCTCGAATAACGCCCCCCAACGGGGGGGGGGGGGGTGATTCAGGGATCAATCTAAGCAACATTTCCCTCTTTCATTTTTTCTCTCTGGAACATTGCTTTTGAGATAAAAAATGTTGGATATCGCGTAGACGTAATATGCCACCCACCCGTGCTTCTGGAACATGTCAAAATCATGTAACAAAAACACATTGCAAACAGTACAAAAATGTGACTTGTTTTTTATGAAACATGCAAATATTTTACAATAAGTGTTCAAATTGACTCCCTCTGGCATGAATGCATGCTTCACAACGTCACCGCATGGACTGACGTACACGTTCAAAAGTTTCTGGTTCTTCGCGAATCTGATCCGCAGCTACGGCGATTCCGGCTACCAGCTCTTCATTGGATCCCACTGGTGTCTCATACACCAATGTCTTTAAGTGTCCCCACAGAAAGAAAATCAGATCTGGAGACCTTGGTGGCAAAGCAATAGAATTCCCTCTACCAATCCATCGCTGGGAAAGATTTGGTTAAGATGGGAGAAATGTGCTGGAGTAACATGTTGAAACCACATGTTGCTTCGAATGCTCAAAGGCACATTTTCGAGCAATTCTGGTTATGTTTCTTTAAGGAAAGTCAGGTATGTTTGTCCGTTCAGTTGGTTTGGCAGGATGTACGGTCCAATCAGATGGTTTTCGATGCTCCCAGACCAAATTTTAACACGGAAACGATATTGATGGCCACGCACAAATGGAGTATGCGTACCATTAACAGCTCCATACACCAGATGGATATCAGGCATCTCCTTGAAGGTAAAACGTTCCTTGGGGAAACACCAAAAACAATGCAAACAATAAAGCTTGGCTTCGGTAACATTAGAATCTTACTTTCAGAACGTTAAGTATGCAAATTGTAAGGTGCATTTATTATCAAACAAAGGAAAGCTGTACATTGAATTACTACAACTGTTCGGGACTCAAGAGAACACCTCCGAGTTGCACAATTCCACCACTACGTACACGACAAAAACGTTTGGGCGAGTTCATTTCTAAAAAGATTGGACAGGGATGTTGGATACCGATTATTAAAAAATTTATGTTGAGTCTATCTAATGTTGTTTTCATTATTGAAAAAAAGAAAAAGAAAATCACCACTATCACTCAGTTTTATGAATTACATGCAACTTATTGTGTAAACCCTTACTAAATATCATTTTCATGTTTGTAATTTTATTTAACATGTTTTCTTGACTGGACGTTCATTGTGTGATAGTCGTAGAATATCTGTCCAACCTTTTCAGAAATGAACTCGCCCAAACGTTTCTGTCGTGTAGTGGTGGAGTTGTGGAACTCATTGGTCTTCTCTTGAGATCCGAACTGTTTCCTGCAGGTAGGATTTCAAGATATTTTATCTCAAAAACAATGTCCCAAAGAATAAAAATTAAAGAGGGAAATGTTGCTTAGATTTGATCCCTTTATCACCCCTTCCCCCAAGTTTGCACACGTTATTCGAGAACACCCTGTATACAGGTACATTCAACCTTAATATAATGGGTTATTAAACAAGCCGTGATATATTATTGCAGATAAAAAGTAATACTTGAATGAACGAGTTATAACCAATGAACTTCCATATTTTATTTAAAAATTAAAAAATAAATAATGAAATGACAATTATAGTTAAAAAAAAAAAAAAATACAACTCGTTTTCCAGTCCACTATTTTATAAAATGTTTTTTCTTCATTTATGCATTAAATTTTAATAAAATTATGGAAGTTACTTGCTTATTCATTCAAATATAACTTTTCTCATTCCACTTTGGCAGTTTTTATAAAAAGAAACAATGAACGTCAGGACTTCTTTAACAACCCAGTATGTAAGCCAAAAAAATTACTAAAAACAGTCAAGTTCAAGGGGGTGACTAGTCAAAAACTTTATGATAGATTAACAATGAAAAGTAAAAATAAAAATACTTTTGTATCAGTAATTTAAAAATGACCATTATAAAGTCTCTGAATAGAATATGAAATTTATTTTAACATACAGCAGCTAAAATACTGCTCATCAGTTTTCAATGAGAGGAAAAGAAAAAGATTTTACCGTGTGCATCAGATTACAGTTTTAGCTGTAATAAACATCCGATTTACAGTAGAACCTGTCTAAATTAAACCTTAATAAATTAAAACCCTCAATTAGCTGAACAAATTATCACGGTCACAATTCGGGCCCTATGCTTAAATTAAAAACCCTCTGAAATTTAAAAATTGAACAAAGTGTGCTTAGTCCCGACAATTTTCTTAACCCCTTTACCTGCCTTTTATTAACTAAGCATGCTCCTTCCAGTTGCTCTTTTTGTTTTATGCTATGCAGGGAAGCACAAACTTTCCATTACGGGCTTCTCAGCATTACCTGTCATAACTTTTTGGTATCCTTTCCATAGCAATTCCTAATAGTTTTCCAATAATAAATTAAAATTTTCTGGTTTTCGTATATTTATTTTTCCTCGCTAAAATTATTACATTATTCAAATAAAGGAATTTTTAAAATTTTCAATTACTATTTAAAAAAAAAAAAAAGATTGATTTATTCATTTCGATACAAAATAATGAATCAATAGTAAGTATAGCAATTTTCATTTTGTTGCAATCTGTAGTAAAATTCAATTTTCATTATATTTTTAGAAGTTTTTCTCAGTGTGATAAATTTCAAAACATGGAATTGCGCACATAGCAACACTACAATCTTTGCACCACACTCGTTTCTTTTCGGATTGTTTTCTCATTGACAGTTTTTTTGGCAACACACAATACATCTTCTAGTTGGTTCTTGCTTTTTAGGGGTGGGAGGTATAAATGAAGGGAAGTGTCGAGCAGTAAGTCGTAAGGGGTTGAAAGTTGAACTAGGTCTCCCACGTTTTGGTATCATTTCAGGTTTGCGATGTTCTTCAAATATTCTTTCACACAGTTTCACTCGGAAATCTAAATGATCTAGTTCACTACCACATTTTTTTGTAAATGATAAAGCTGTTAAAAATTGCTTGATCCATTATGTGTTGAAATAATTTTTTGTAATATACCATTTGTCTTTTCCTACACTGGTGCTCAAATTTAACAGGACAAACACATTTTCGTGGATTTCTCTAAAACTACTGGACCGATTCCAATGAAATTTGGTAGGGTAATAGAATAAGCTATCACAATTTGGTAGGGTAATGGAATAAGCTATCACGAATAATTATTGAACATAACTTTCAAACCATGCTCATGAAACTATGGAATGTCAAAAAAAAAGACTGCATTAAGGGTCTTTTTAGGAGGCTAATAGGGTGTATGGTCACCTCTAACAGCAATACAGCTCTCACAGTGATTCCTCATGCTGTTTATGAGGTGTTGGGGCAAGGAACCCCACTCCTCCACCAGGGCAGTTCGTAGCTCCTGGAGGGTTCTGGGAGAAACCTGGCGAGCTGCAATTCTCCTGCCCAGTGCATCCCAAACATGCTCTATCGGGTTCAGGTCTGGAGATCTTGCTGGCCATTCCATCCTTTGAATATCCTCCTCTTCGAGATATTCGTTGGCCAGCCTTGCCCTATGTGGACGAACATTGTCGTCCATAAAAATGAAATGGGGACCAAAGGCACCCCTGAAGTGCCTTACATAGGGTGCTAAGATGTCGTCCGTGTACCTCTGAGCAGTCAGAGAGCCTCTCTCAAAAACGTGGTCTCTGCATCCGTCCAACATGATGCCCCCCCAGACCATGACACCACCACCATAGGTGTCAACTTCTGTGATGTTAGAGGGATTGTAGCGTGCTCCTGGATTTCTCCAGATGAAAACTTGCCAGGAATCCGTGCTTAGACTGAATCTCGACTCATCACTGAATAAAACACAGGCCCATTGTGCTTGGGTCCAGGGCTGGTGTTGTCTGCACCAAGTCAGCCGGGCTCTCCTGTGTCTCCTGGCATACAGTCCTCTCTCATGAAGCCTCCGGTAAACAGTATGCCTCGAAACAGAGGCTCCAGTAGCAGACGAGAGCTCGTTTGCGAGCTCAGTGGCTGTCATCTCCCTATGGTGCCTGCTGTTAGAGCAAGATACCTGTCTTCTTGTCTTGAGGTAGCCCTAGGACGACCTTGTCCTGGTCGTCTGCATATCGTCCCTGTCTCTTGGAACTGTCTCCATAATTCCGAGATGACATTTCTCGAAACATGAAAAAAATCTCGCAACTTCTGCTTGGGTCTGTCCAGCCTCCAATCTTCCTACTGCTCTCCATCTTTCGGAATCTTCTAACCTTCGGTAATGTTCCATCTTTCCGTAAAATGGCTAGAATGTCCAAAACTTACACGCAGCAGCCTTTTAAAGCGATGTCAGTACAAAGACGGTTATTTCGAAGTAGCTTAATTTACATATGCAAAGAAAGACTTGAACGATTATTATTGGTTAGTAGTAATCCGCATTGTTAACTTGCTTCAATCCCCAAATTTCAATGGAATCGGTCCAGTAGTTTTAGAGAAATCCACGAAAATGTGTTTGTCCTGTTAATTTTGAGCACCAGTGTATTTGATTGATAGGAACCAACATTTTGATCAGCACGATCAACACCCCACATTGTATCATTGTAATCAACTACAACAACAGGTTTGTTCACTACACCTGATCGCACTTGCACCAGTTTCATTTCTGAATTGTGCACAGTACTCAGAAGACAAACTTCTTTCTTGTCTCTCTAGCGTAATGCCATACATTTTCCTTTCTGATAAGCAACAACACTTCCTTTTTTCAGTTTTTCAGTACAGAAGTCTAGGGGCATGCCTTTTCGTTTAGCTCGTACAGTACCATGGCAATCGGTTTTATTTGAATGAGCAGATCTACTAATTCAGGGCTCATATAAAAATTGTCTGCAGTCACGCAATAACCCTCGTTCAAATATGGTCTCATAAGTTTCATTACAACCTTAGTTCCTTGTGAACAATCTTCATAACCATCAACTAAAGTAGTCCCTTTACTGTATATAAAATACCTCCACAAATATAGCCAGATGACGATTTGCATAACAAACATTTTTATCCCAAATCTTGCTCTTTTTAGTGGAATGTATTGTATCCATGCAAGACAACCTTTGAATAACATTAAGCTTTCATCAATGCTGATATCTCTCTCAGGAGTATAAATAGCTTTGTATTTTTGATTTATGTAATTCCAAACAGGCCAAATTTTGTTGAGCTTGGGCTGGGGATGTGTGGGTTTGGATCATACATTGAATTATCAGAGAAGTGCAAAAATTTCAATAAAAGTCGGAAGCGATTGTAGCCTAGCATTGTGCCATTAAAAGGAGTACTCGGCATTCGTTTACATGTCCAATACCAACTTACCTCAAGTTTATGATTCAATCCTTGAAGAATCAGTAATGATAAAAAAAAACCATAATTTCATCATGGTATGTCGGAAACCATTTTTTCGTTCGAGAATATTCCTTGAAGACATTTGAAGCAATCTGTTGTTGCGCATATTTATTTGTTTCCTCAACTATCTTATTTATCAATCTGTCATCAAAAAATAGTCTAAAGAAAAAGTAGGGATCACTTTCATTACTTGTGATATCCGTGTCACTGTAACTTGCTAAATATTCATCAGATAATTCAGAATCTATGTCTTCTTCTAATATATTTTCCATCTGTCTGCGCTTGATTTGCTGTGATGAACTGCGTGACGCCAAGCTGATTCAGGGCCAGCAAAGATAACGTACCTGTACAGTCTGTTTCCTATTTTAGTGGACAGTTGATAAAACCTTTTAGAAATGCAAAACCCTGATATCTAACAATTTATACGTCTTTAATACAATGTAAATGGTGCTTCTTTACATTTTCAATACTCTGAGAAAGAGCTTTTACATAACAAAAACATAAACGGTGATTCATGAGAATCTACTTGTTTCCTATTTAGTGGACAATATAAATAAAAGAAATGAAATAAACAATACTAATAGGAGAATTTATCCTTAGTATTTAGTGGACCCTCCATTCTGTGTAATAAGTGTGAAAACACAATCCTTCATTGATTTAACAAGCTTTTGAAGGACTTCAGGATCTAAGTTATACCATGCTTCAACAATTGATTCTTTCAATGATGAAACACTGCTGTACTGACGTCCATCTTCGTAAACTTTACGCACAATGATACCCCATAAGTTCTCGATAGGGTTCATGTCCGGACTTCTCGGTGGCCAGACCATCATGTTGACATTTTTAAATTTCAGCCAGTTCTTTGTTGACATCGAACTGTGGCACGGGGCGTTGTCTTGCTGCAGAACCCAAGATGGTCCACAAATGTCTTGTCCATAAGGTAAGGCAGCTTCTTCAAGTAGCTCCTGATATTTCACAGAATTCATTCTAGTGGTAACGAATGCTAGAGGAGTAGTTCCATTAAAGCCAAAACCGCCCCATATCATTACTGAGCCGCCACCATGAACTCTTGTAGAAAATAACTGCTTCTCTTTGCGAATGTCATGCCAGTATGACTGCAACCCATCTGGACCATCCAGATTGAATTTTTTTTCATCTGTAAACAACCATTTTCCATCCATTTGTCATCCCACGTCATATGTTCCTTTGCCCAGTGCAAACGTTGATTCTTATGCTCAGCAGTTAATGGAGGTTTGGCCTGTTTTTTTGTGTACGTCAAGTGTGGTGATGAAGACAAAATCTTCCACACAGTCTTAAAAAGTTGCAGATCAGCACATATTCGAGCACACGAGTGGCCAGTTTGAGTTGCTTCACGGATGATGTGTTGTTTGTCACGATTTGTCAACTTTGGCTTCGGACCACGTTTCTTCTGCGCCGATTTTAAACTGCCCACTGTCAGAAACCTACCAATGGTACTCTTAGGTTTGTTCAGCAAAGCAGCAATTTCACGTATTGACTTTCCACTCTCTCGAAATGCCATGATTTTGCCTTTTTCAATATCAGACAGCTTTTCTCGACTTGCCATTATTGAAATAATCTGGAGTTCTCAATATGACTGCATACGAGCTTAAAACAATCAAAGAATGATATTCCTGCCTTCCTGAGAATTGTGTGCTGTTACCTTAACTCTTAAAATGGAACTGTCCACTAAATTTTGTATGCATCAAGTTTTTATAGCCTTATAAGAACAAAATGCACTTTTTAATCTGTCAAAATGTAAAGAAGCACTATTTACATTGGTTTTGAAGACTTATAAATTGTTAGTTATCAGAGTTTTGTGCTTCTAAAGGGTTTTATTAACTGTCCACTAAAATAGAAAACAGAAAATGGAACTGTCCACTAAAATAGGAAACAAACTGTATATTTTATCACAAAAAAATCGAATAAGTCATTTTGTTTTCCCATTGACACTTTATATGGCAGCACAAAAACTCACTAGTGAGTGTAGGCTGTGCTGTGATGTAATGGACGAGCTGAATTAGTTTATTTCACTGTTTAAAGAATAATATATAGAATGACAAGTTCAGCTTGTCCAAAGCATGGGAACAAAGATGACCTTGGATGAGTTCAGCTCGTCTGTGGCAGGTGAGGGGTTAATTGAACTCAGTTTATTGAACACATTGAAACAAATAAATGTACTGTAATGTACAGTATACGTATGTGGTGCTGTAACAACTAAGCATGAAAGCAAAAAATACAATACATACATGTACAATGTAGAACGAAAATTTTTCTAAATAGGAGCGTAATCGTCATTGATGGTCTTCTGCTTCAAATGATGTATCTTAATAAGGTTAGCCTTGTCCTTCATTCTGTGCAGAATGCTGATAAAGTCCATATGCTGCTCATCTTGCTGCAGCCAAAACATCTCCAGTGAGTCACGCATCCTAAGTGCTTTAGATGGACTAACCTTTACTGGCTCAATACTGTCATCATCCACACAGTCTACAGTCTCGTCCATCTCACCTTGCTGATGTTCTTCAATGATGTTATCAACTGAGGGTGCAAAGGAAACAACTGCTTCTTCCGGATACTGCAGGAGGATGCTGACGTCCATTGGATTCTGATAACCAAGGTCACGGATCTGGGATCTTACTTCTCGTTCGACCTCATTGTCAATGATGTCTTGGTCTGTGACATCTTCTGCAGCTACATCCTCAGTTCGGATTTTACAATGATGCAGCACATCAATCTCCTCAGGAGCTTCCACCTGGTCTTCAAGACGCTGAAGCAGCATGCGATTGAAACGTCTGCGTAGTATGCTTTGAAGCTCCTGATAATTCCTGCGTCACGAGGCTGGAGTTTTGATGTGGTGTTTGGTGGGAGGTAAAAGACAGTTGTATTTTGCAAATCAACATGGATGGGAATTTCTTGAAGTGGGATGTGGGAGGAACAGTTGTCAAGGATAAGAGGAACCTTTCAGCCTACCTTGTGCCGATCAAAAGCATTCAGCCATTCTACAAAGATCATTTGGTTCATCCATGCATTGCTATTTGCCCGATAAATGCACCCGAGGTTGCCACAGTTAATATTTTTGAAACAACGGGGATTCATGAACTTTCCAATAATCCACAGGGGCAGTTTGTCAGAGCCATCTCCATTGCAGCAGACAGCCAATGTAATTCTTTCCCTGTTTTGCTTACGTCCTTCCAGCTGCCTGGTAGCCAGTGAGTTGTCTACCTGTTCAAAAAAAATCATTGCTGTTAGGTACTGTACGTACAGTAATGTACATATAAGCTATCTTATTGTATAGTCTGGCAAAAAGATGATTTAGGAATACTGTACAGTAAATAACAATTTAGAGACCTAATTTTGTTGGAAAAAAAGTTAATGGAAAAGAAATATAATATTATTTAAATAACAGTTTACTAATTCTGTACACATTAATCAAACATAAACAATAAAAAAATAAATAATACTGTACGTAAATGTACATGTAAAAGAATATACATGTAAAAAACTTTTTATCTGACAATGTATATGAACGGAATTAAAACCCCCATAGACTACCGTAAATCTTCTACTATAATGCGACCCCTTGTATAATGCGACTCCACTTTTTCGGCCCAAAAAAATCGGCAAAAATCCTATCCTCTTGTATAATGCGACCCCCATTTTTGACTCCTCGCGAGAAATAAAATGTGCAAACTTATACAGAAAAAAGATGTTTATTTTTAAATAGTTTGGATATTTAATATTTAAAAAACCTTCAAAATCAACTTCGACAAAAGCAACTGCTTCAACTTCATCGAGGCAGTTTGGAAGTTTATAGCCCTACATTGAGATGGAAAGTTTTCTCACTTGCACATCGACAAAAAAACACAACAGTACATCAATTTTCTTAATAAAAAGACAAGTAATCTTTATTCAGTTTAATACTTTCACTGCATAAGCTTTCTTGTAGGCTTTGGTTCGAGGCAGTGTGGAAGTAGGCCTATTTAGAAGTATCGATGTTTGGGAGAAGTTATTTTCGATGTTGTTAGATGTTGGCGACGAGTAATTCGAATAAAAAGTGAATTAATATATTGTATAATGAACTGGACACTATATGCAATGTAATTAATGTATAATATACGGTAATGTTATCAGGACAAAATCTCCTCTGGCTGCAGTCGTCGGAAGGCTGATTTTTATCCTCTTGTATAATACGACCCATCAAATTTAGATGCTTTTTTAGGCCAAAAAAATTCGCATTATAGTAGAAGATTTACGGTACATGTACAGTACGTTATGTAAAAATCAAAACTACAGTACATGTAGTTGTTTCATTAAATTGTTTTACATGTACTTATTGTTTTGTTGAATTATATAAGGGATTACATTATACGTACATATATGAAATGTTAAACCTGTACAGTACTTATACAGTATTGGATATTTAATTTTCAAATTTTATTGTTGAAGTTTAGAATTTTTTTTTTCTTTTAATGCAATCCTTTTTACTTCAATGTATTATTTTAGATTTTTTTCAAATTGTTCTTTATTAAAACTTTTTTTTAGATTATTCAACCAAAGTATAGAATATTCCTCAATAAAGTTACATACTGCACAGTAATTATAAATACATGTAATTACTGTACTCCCTCGGTTAGAAATTATCGTGTACATTCCAATATTATTATTTTTTTGTATTGTAAATGTACATGTATACCATATTTTCAGAGAGAGGGAGTATATAATTAAATATTACAATTTAAAAAATATGCATGTACATGTACTCGCTCGTGTAAAATGTAAAATTTTCCACAGTACCGCATCATTTTCCATTCGGGTCTTGTTTGTCGGAATTTTTTGGCTGGCGACAGATGATGCTCTCGATGTTAACGGTATACTTAATGTGGCAGATGTCCCCGATTCTGATTGGTCATCAAGGCACATTAGGTTATCATCAATTCCTTCACCATCACACAACTGTATAGGGCACACAACCAACAAATATTAGTCACAAGTACAGTAAATTAGCATTGTATAGAGTGATTCAGAGCTTGTGTTACAGAAGAATATGGTTCATGGAGAGTACTAAAAACAAACATTCTTCTATTTAGCAATGTGTACTAAATACTAGTATGGCACCACACTTGTTTCAGCATTTTGACTGCTTGCCATTTTCTGTTCTCAACATTGGAAATGGACTGTTACAGCCTGAGTGACCGACAAACCGACATGCATTTAGTGTTTGGTGCTACAAATCATGGTGGTGAAAGCTCGGCCAACAAGCCACTGACCTGTGAATGAATGGTTGCTGCAAGCAAGTGTAGTGCCATATCGGTGCAAGGTAAGCGATGCACAGATTAATATAAAATTTTTTTATCAGTACTGCCATACAACTACAAAATTGTTCTTAATCCCCTATATATGCAAATAATTCTGAAATGCCTGTTGCCACTAGCGAGCCCTTCCAAAATGTCAAGACTGCTTAGATCTAGATTTAGAAATTATACTCACTGTTAAAATTGTGGAATAATTCAAAACAAAATGGGCTGAAATGAACAATGTAATATCTTGAAGTAAAACAGAACAAAAATAATCTGTATTTGTACAATCGATGAAAACCTGTATTAGACCCCAGTCCATAGATATAAGTGCTGTGTGTGGGCATGGATTATCTTGCTGGTACAATGTTCCAGGGTTTTGGGCAATTTCCTTTTCCATGGATATTTTCTTGGCATTGACATTATGAGTTCTAAAAATATAAAATATTTATATACCATGAATATTATTATTACTTATTTTCATTATTGTCTTGCATCCGGGTTAATATGACATAAAAATTAAATGAAAAATTAAATGATAGATGAAAAATTAAGCGTACAGTCAACAATGGCTTAACTGGTCAAAGCATAGGCATGAATAATTTTCCTTTATTAACAATGCAAAAAAATCTCGACAGAAATTCAACCATGCAAAGCGTCCATTCAGTTTGTTAAAGAAATACAATACATACTATGACCAATCCATTATTTTTATAATTGCAGTGTAAGAACATAAAATTATTCCAAATGTATGAATAATACCCATTATAAGAACAATTAATTAGATGTAATAGAATTTATTCAGTAAATTAATAAGACTGGGGGTTTTGTCCTATCCTGATAATGATCTGCACATTCATCGCTTTGGGGCCATCCATAAATGACGTCATACGAATTTCATGAATTTTGCCCCTCCCCCCTTCCCTAGGTGTGACATCACATATTTTGCAATTTTAAATTTTAAAATTATTAAATTAAAACAGCACTTCCAAAATTATTTATATATTTCTATTTAAAATCTTTTTTCATAAAATCAACAATAAATCAAACATTTTAGAAAATTTACAAAACAACAAATCAAATGAACGATCAAAAGTTAATCATCTTGTGTCCATGAACTTTGAACCCATTCCTTTATATAATTTATGACTGGGATAGCAGTCACTTCGTTCTCGATTTGGATAATGTTAGCAACATTCGATGTGTCAACATCTTCTTCATCCAACCATACAGCATTGTCATACTTTATCAAACAAAGAACTTCCCTGACACGTGCCAAAGGTGGCAGACGTGCTAGCCTAAACAGTACAGAAAGCGTGAACTCGCGCGGCCGCTACGTGTCAAAAAAGTGATACAAACAAATTTAAACCTTATAATATTATTATATTGATAGTGTTGATAATATTTTAAAGTTTTTTGTTAGAGTTGAAGTTTAGAGATTTATACTTGTGACGTCACGAAGCTTATGACTTGCGCACCCCCTCCCCTTTTCGCACAATGTCACACTTTGTTGACCCCCTCCCTAGCCCTTAAAGTGTGATGTAATTTATGGATGGCCCTTTGTCCTATCAACTGCATCACATATATATTCATTTTCACCTTTTTTAAGAATTCAAATTTTAAAACTTTTTGTACTGTATTAAAATGTCAATACATTTGTGCCAAATTTGGTATTGTTTGAACAAAGGAAAGTAAATGCATTTGGTATTTTATACCGAATAATACAGGGTGTTAATTAATAACATGTAATTAAATGAAATACAAAAATTGTGGGCGCATTCACATCAATCAAGTTCAGTATTATGTAATCTGTAATCTTTTATCTGGTAACACCGTTTAACAGGTAAATGAAAGTAATTTATTCCAATGAGAAAAGACGGAAGAGGGAGGCAGAAGGTCAGTTGATTGGCTATTGTTGGCAAATCAGCTGAGCGATTTATTTTGTTTTTTGTTATTTTTATATGCTATAATCCAGGTACTTAATCTTTTTTCTTTTTTTTTTTTTTTTTTACCTACCACGTGACTCAAATTTTAATAATACGGTTTAGTTCACGATTCTTTTGGGGCCCCACATTGCACCTGCTGCATCCCCCCCCCCCCCCCTGCTGCAAGAGGAAATCTTAGAAAATACATCAGAGAATATATTTCTTATAAATATTAATCCCTATTAAATATTTATTTCATTATTTATTACGAGGGTTTGTCGAAAAGTAATGCCTCCATGGCTGTAACTTTAATTGTTAACCGATTTTCAAAATTCTAATTGTAACTGATAATTACATTTGTCCTCTAAGTAATGCACTATTCACTTTCTGACATAGTCCCCATCCCTTTCCACGCATTGCTCCAACGCATGACTAGTCAGGTGAACCCGTCGGAGAGGAATTCAGGGGTTGTTGTCGACACAAGGGTTGAATGGCATCTTTTACCTCGTCGCTAAAACTCAACTCATGTCTCTTAAGGTGCTCTTTCTTCTTTGGGAAGCGGTGAAAGTTGAAAGGTGCATCTTTCAACTTTGAACTGTAGGCACTGCAACGTCTCTTGGGTGGGGCAATTGTGTGCGGGCGGGCGTTTTTGTGGTGTAGAAGATGGTCCAAAGCTGCCATTCAATCCTTATGTTGACAAAAATCCGGGAATTCCTTTCCAACAGGTTCACCTAACTAGTCACATGTTGGCACAATGCGTGGAAAGGGATGGGGACTATGTCAAAAAGTGAATAGTGCATTAAATAGAGGACATTACTTTTCGACCAACCCTGATAGTTTAAAATTTTTATTTGCATGACTGTTTTCATCAAAAATTTTGCTATCTGTAAAATTGGTCCTTGCAAATTTCCCCCCCCATATTTTAATATCAGGTAAAATTTTCATTTTTTTCAGATGCAGTAATTTGCAAATAGTATCCAAACAAATCAGTATACAAGAATGTTTATGTACAATTTTAAAACAATATGTTAGAATTATGAATTGATTGATACAATAACGGGAAGGATGATATTACACGAAAAAAAAAAAAAAAGACAACTATTTTCCAACTTCCAAAAACAGGGCAAAATTGAAATTTTCATTCAAATGATGAGACAATGCTTTCAAAGGGATATAAGATAACCCTCATAAGCCTAAAGATAAATGTCTATATTCCGTCTCGCTATGACGGTAGAGAAACTCACATGATTAAAGTGAGCTCATTAGGAGGTAGTCCCTTTACATGTAACTCCTCGTAGCCACATGACTTATGTTTTACTTTAGGGAGAATAATTATTGAGTTACCAAGACCCCTCTTATTTATTTAGCATACTCTTTCAATAAAAAAATCATGTTCATTAAATTACTCTTCTACTCTTTCAATTGCCATTGAATTATTAGTAGTAATAGAAGACGAATTGGATGAAACTTTACCTTGGCTATCTTTCTTTTGAAAAAAGCCTATCATTACATGCCAGGCTGTCGGCAGTTTCACTTTCACTCTACTTTCACGTCAAAGAACTTTGACTAACTATAATACAAAAGAATATGTTACGTCTTAACCAATTAACTGTTAAAAATCGAACCGATCAGAGGGACTTTTACAATCTAACTTGACCAGACAAATACATAAAGTAATCAGGTCACGAAACTGTGGATGCAAAAACAATAAAAATAATATAAACACTTTTCCACAAATTAATTTTAATGCACGTATGTACATTTCGAGGACAAGGCCCTCTTCGTCAGTGTGATAATGGACTAGGCCCTTTTCCTCACGCTGACGAAGAGGGCCTAGTCCTCGAAATGTACAAACGTGCATTAAAATTAATTTTTCTTCCAGGCGTATTTACCTGAATTTGTAAAAAAATCACTTTAGTCATGTGAGTTTCTCTACCGACTTATGAAACAGATTAATAAAAGACAAGTCACTTAATTTTTGAATTATGTGATCGGTTTATACGAGGCTGACACCCCCCCTCCCCTTATCACGTAAAATAGACAAAGACAATGGCCACTTCCGGAAAGTACTCTTGTTGCATGCAATAGCATGGGGAAAGAATAGATTTGCTAGCCATTGCCTGCCGATGTTTATTTTCCATTCACCACGACAACCACCATACCTAGCAGTTATTTTATAAATCTTGAGAGGAATTGCCGCTCCTGTTTAAAGGTGATGTAAAAGCATGGCCTGCCATTACATCGTTTTGTCGTACAACCATTCATGAATTGAAATCTTTCAATTGCTGAAATGAATGCAAAAAAAACCCGACTGAAATTCAAGTAAATTCCTATCGCAGCAGAAGGTAATATACCGTAAAAGCGCAAATAAGCGCCGCACTGAATTTGGTCTGAACTGAATAACCGCCGCGGCGCTTATTTGCGCTTTTACGGTAAATTATTATAATTCTTTATCAAAATCTGAGTCATCATGACTTTCGTCTATCACAACTTTGTGTTCGTCATCATACCATAAAAATTACACTACCAAAAACTGTTAACTTTGCTGTGAGAGCTGGGTGTCTTCACAAAAGGATAAATTCCGAATGACAAGCGAACAGTGAAGTGAAGGGTACTGAATCCAGTAGAGTTTATAAAGTGATTGCAGTGCTATAGTGAGTGATAGCTCCCATTGGCTTAGAGGGAAATGATAAAGTGGCTATTATAAGTGGTACATATTACTCAGAATGGGTCTAAAAATCACATTAAACAGGAGAGAGAATGTGTCTGCCAATCACATCACAGTGAGTTTACAATATCGACAATTTTGATAATCACTGTGGTGGTTAATTGAGTGCGGCACTTTAGTGTAGAATTGGTCGGCGGTCATTTGCGCTTTTATGATATGCACTGAAGTCACCTGGGTCTCACAGAACATGTGCTGCCATCTACTCTTAGCTTTCATTTGACATAGTCAATAGAGATCAACTTCGCTAATAACATCAGCAGTATTTCCTATAAGCCCTTACACTTGTTCGAGATTTTGAAGAAAAGGAATGCATACAAGGCTATTATACAGACATTTGATCTACAGCATTAACAATATACAGGAAAAAACATGTTATTTTCACAAATTTAGAAAAAGTTGAATTCTTTTTTCTTTTCACTTTACAACCCATGGGAAAAAATATAGAATCGCTTTGCAACACGAAAGGATTGAAACAATCTTCTCAGATACATTAATGATAGAAGATGCAGTTAATATTGTTGTACAGTAGCATAATTCTAGGTTTTTTTTAATTGATTGAAACAAAAAAAGTATGGAGTCACTTGAATTGTTGAAATAAATATAAAATCACATTATCTAAATGCTTTACAGATTAAAAATTAGTATTCCATATGTCCTCCTCGGGTTCTGATTAATGCCTTTACTCGATTATTATGCCAAGTTCATTCTAACTTTCAGTGACTGGACCTTTCAAGTCACTTTTGGATGCAAGAGCTTTTTATCTTATCAATTTTTTTTTAGCTTCCTCCAAAAGTTCTCATTGGTATTACCGTAAATACTGTATTTAGCACCGGACCTGAAATACCGGCCCGCCTGCATTAAGCGCCTGGGGGTCCGCCGAATTTTTGCAAATAAGCGCCGGACCTTCAATAACTGCCCGGGCGCTTATTTTAGTTCATTTCGTGGATTTTTCTTCTCTTGCTGCTTTCTCACGGGAATGTTTGCTCTCCCAAATGCCACTGCTAAACCGGAAATTAGATACCAGCGTGATTGTCTTCTAATTTTTTGCTTGTAATTTTGGATTCAGTCAAGCAACATAGCTGACGAAAAATGAAAACTTCACAGTTATAGAATCAATTTTAATCTCGCAACAGTAAAGTAGGCTGAAAACCATTCTACAGAGGCTGCAGCCAAACAGTTTAGCACTGATCCTAACGGGAATGGAAAACACAGCAGGATACTTTAGAAAAAATGAAGGAGAAGGGCGAGAATTTTGCATAATAGTATCCATGACAGTTGTGCAGAAATTTATAAGCGCCAGACCTGTAATACCGGCCCGCCTGCATTAAGTGCCTGGGGGTCCGCTGAATTTTTGCAAATAAGCGCCCGGGCGCTTACTACAGTATTTACGGTAGATCTGGGCTATTGGAAGACCACTGTAGGGTTTTCATGTTTAGCTGCTTTACATATTGTTTATCGTGTTTTATTTTAAATGATAGAGAACACTTTATTTGAATAACAAAAAAAAAAAAAAAATCAAAAAAAGTACAATTGAAAAAAAAAGATCTTTTAAAACTCCTACGTGCTGAGTATTTCCAATGATAAAACACTTGATAGGTGTTCGTGTCTACTTCATTGCAAAGTTACATTCATAATACTTATCTTTCAGTAAATAATCAGCTTTCGAAGAAAAAAAATTGCAAAGAAAATTTAAACATTACTAAATAAAGTAATATTTTTCAAATTTAAGCAACCTTAATCACAAATCGATATTTTAATTTTTTAAAGGAAAATACACTATATTGCCAAAAATAACCAGACACATTTGATTTTAGACATTTTGTAAAAAGAGACATTTTAGAGATAAGTAAAACAAGCCTCATAATCATATGCTACAGCTACAATGCATTTGAAGCATTATTGTTTTACAGGGTGTTCCCAAACATCATTTTTTTGTTCAATTTGTTGCTGGTCCCCTATTTGCCTTCGGGACAATACATACAGAATGTCCAAAAAGTCTGGTAACATGGCAGATATCTCGGAAACTAAGCATTGTACAAAAAGTGCCTAAAATCAAAAGTGAGTTATTTTGCAGGGGAAATTCATTAGCAAAAAAATTACCCCCCCCCCCTTGTGAGGGGGACCCGGAGGAGGGGGTGGGTAACTATGAAATCTTAAATAGGAATCCCTATTTTTAATGGTATATTCAGATTGTACACAATATTCGAAAAATGTTTTATTCTTGGTGGTTTTTTTAATTGATTCAACTGTTTAGGAGATAGAGGCCCTGAAAGTGTGGAACTTTTAAAGTTAAGAACCCAATTTTATTGATGAAGACAAAGAGATAGAGAGTGGGTCTTACAGATATTCCTATTCTACTTTTTAATGGTCTATAAGAATCCGAAGTCAGGATTTCAAAAATCCAATATTTTTCAATACACACTCACAGACTCTGCCTCCATAGGACTGCTGTCCCCAAGACTTTGCTTATGCACTAAAAAATTTTGAATTTTTGAAACTCTGACTTCGGATTCTTAAAGACCATCAAAAAGTAGAATAGGAATGTCTGCAAGACCCACTATCTCTTTGTCTTCATTGATAAAATTGGGTTCAAAACTTTAAAATTACACATTTTCAGGGCCTCTATCTCCTAAACAGTTGGATCAATTGAAAAAACACCAAGAATAAAACATTTCTCGAATATTGTGTACAATCTGAATATACCATTAAAAATAGGGGTTCCTATTTAAGATTTCATAGTTACCCCCCTCACAAGGGGGGGGGGGGTAATTTTCTAACTAATGAATTTCCCCCGTGAAATAATTCACTTTTGATTTTGGACATTTTTTTCGTACAATGCTTAGTTTCCGAGATATCTGCCATGTTACCAGACTTTTTGGACACCTTGTATGAGGTGTAAGATCTCATTACACCCCTGAAGTTTCAGGATAATTCATCAAGTTTTTTCTAGATCAACCAGCAAAAGCAAAGAAACCACAAATCCACAATACATAATTTTCAATGCCTCAGATTTGACTCACTGATGAAGGGATCATAGACCCCGAAATATACATCGGAGGCATTGGAAATTATGAATTATGGTTCCGTTGCTTTTGCTGGTTGATAGTTGTATCCACAGTTTCTTGGCTCATTTTCACCTGGATTTTTCTAGAAATTTGACAAAACGTCTAAAATCGATACTGTCCAGTCATTGTTGACAATCTGAGGCTTATGTGAGCAGGAGGGGAAGGATGCCTGAGTAATCGTTTGCCATTTCAAATTTTGTGGGGAAAAACCAGCTTATATGAATTTCCATAATTAACACTGCAGCCTTTCAAAACTGGTTGTATGCATTAAGAGAACTATAAAATTGGTTAATTTTGCATATTTAATAGTAATAATCATCACAGATTTAGTTTTTGTTGGCAAAAATTCCCGACTGGGAGTCATCATCCGTCTCTTTGCTTTCTGGAAACAACTGCCGACTTGTGAAGAGATGACTGTACTCTATGGTTCAATAATAATTTGGATTTTAAAATGATATTCAATTTAAAAACAGATTTTTCTATAAACATTTTTTAAATTCCAGTTTCGTTTGACAGTTTTATAATCAGCAGAGTCAAATGCACATACGAGATCTGTTTAAAAAATTATGCAGCAACTGATCGTCATAGTAACGAGCGGTTGGTAGCACTGCTATTGTCATATCCTTCCGCCTAATGGACAATTTACTACTTTTTACATGTTGTTTAGTTTCAGAGTTATTGTCATTTGAGTGCAATGTGTTTCAGTATTCGTGGCAATTTTTGCAATGTACGATTTACGAGAGCAACGATGCAACATGAAATTTTGGGTGAAACTGGAGAAAACGTGGGGAAAATTTGCAAAAAGATAACACTCTTTGTGGAAAGATAACTCATGGTTCCTTCATCATGACAATGCGCCTGTTCACTCAGCCTTGTTAATTCGTCAGTTTGTGCCAAAAATCAGGTCATGTCCTCTGCCAGCCTCCCTACTCCCAAGACAAAGCTCTCTGCGACTTTTTCTTGTTTCCAAAATAAAAAATCGGTGCTGAAAGGATGAAGTTTCGACTCTATTGAGGACATTACAAGAGATTCGTCACTGGCACTGAAGGATACTCCAAAAGAAGCTTTCCAAGACTGGATGATGAAGTGGGAAGATCACAAGTGTGTGAATAGAAGAGGTGTGTACTTTGAAGGAGACAGAGACCAAAAAGTTGTATATTCAATAAAAAAAAAAATAAAAAAAAAATGTTTGATTATTTTTTGAACAGACCTCTTAAACAATATTCCCTATGATATAGTAATCAACAGCAATCTATAGTTTGTGCCAATATTTACAAATGGACTTAGATAATAATTCGCAAAGATCAACAAACCAATACAAATAACTTGAAAAAAATGAGAACGGATAATCAAAGTGAGTCAACAAATAAAAATACTTAGGTGAATTTCAATAACGAACCAGTGTCATTCATTTGATCTTTCCTTTCAAAATTCAGGTATCACAAATCCAGCACTCTTTTATTAGTTCCACTTTTAACTAACTACCCGCAATATTGTAAAACATATTGTATACATGTAACATCTGCCTGTCTAACAAAAGAATGTGCACTCTAACTCTCCTGGCAACAGAGTTAGACTGGAAATTTTTGTCGAATCCCAAGAGTTGCAGTACAATAGCAATAAGTCTGAAATATGCGAAATGGTTCGAAGCAGTTCTCTTGTGTTCGCAAGGAGCTGCTGCATGCTATATGAAAAACTTCAGTGGCATTTGTAAGGAAGCGGGTGAAACGTTTTGAAGACCACAAAAATGTCGATAACCTACTGGAACGAGGCGTAACAAGAAAGTTTACTAAATAATAAGACAAGCTGGTCATGAATAATCCAAGAATAAGCTTGCAAGAATGACAAGAAAAACAGACGTAAAAGTACTAACTTGTTTCAGGAGACCATAAGATGTCATATGCGGGAGAACAGTATAAAATTGCAGAGATGGTGAAGAAACCCCTCCAAAAGGCAATGCAAATATGGATAGTGACTGGAACAATGTCTTCTTTTTGTCAGATGAATCCTCTTTTTGACCACGTGATTCCCCACGTCGAGCACAGTCATCCTCCAAAAAATATAATTTTCCACTGTACCGTTGAGCAGCCTGTGAAAATCAATGTCTAAAGTTATTTCTCAAAAAAATAATTTGGAAATTTCGTGCATCTTTACTGGAAACCTGAACACTCAAAGAATCTGTTACAATCTGTTTGAAGCTTGTACAACAGAAGGGCTAATACAAACTGGTTCTTGAAAAGGACAATGATCCGAAAGATCTTAGTAGGCTGTGCACGCAATGAAAGGCACAACATGACTTTATACAGGGTGTATCAAGTTAGATGGTCATAAAGTACCTAGCGTGATCCTTTGCATGATTACAATCTTAAAATTCCTTATGCAAAATGTTCAAAACTCAAACGTTAAGGGTCTAAACATCACGCGAAGTTTGTTGAAAACGTCATTTAATCTCAACAATTGCTGCCGATTTAATTGTAATCGCCCCTTTGAATTTAATGAACTACTGGTGTGGAAAGTTCATAAATGATGTAACGACGCAATTTAAATTTTGAGTTTTCGACATTTTCAATAAGGAACTTTAAGTTTGTAATCATGCAAAGGATCACGCTAGGTACTTTATGACCATCGAACCTGATACACCCTGAATAGTTAGATTACCATTTCAGTCATCTGATGGAACCCTTTAGAAAATTAATGTACTTACTTGAAGCATAAGCTTCACAGGAAACGCACATGGAATTTAAACCAACTGACTCTCAAGAAATTCGACAGATTTGGAAGTCTTTACCGCTAGAATTTGCTGTCAGCTTTGTAGAAACATGCCCCGTAGATGTCAAGCCATTATTAACAGAGACAGCAATTGGACCTTTTACTAATATGCAAGTGCCACTGTACATAGATAGTTCTATCTTGAGTTTGTCTTCTCATTTTCCGAAAATAAACATTTTTAAAGTTATAGTGCACATTCTTTTCTTAGACAGACAGTAAGTGAACAGCAAAACTGTAAGGACAATAAAATTCTTTGGAAAACTATGTGGGAAGATGCTTTCTTTAGAAGAATAAAATTGAGTGATGTACACTGCTAGGTATGCTACAAAGAAGAGTTTCTATAAATAAACAGCTATATTTTAATACTTTTTAATAGGACAAGCTTTATAAAATCCTTGAAATTGTTAAAGAAAACTCGAAAAAAAACTTGCAGAGGTGACAAACGATTATCATAATGTCATTTTACTAATCATGATTAACTCAAGAAAAAAAAAAAGAGTAACACTAAGCTCTTTACACTACATGATGCCTTGTTTGTGCTGAATAAGATGCACTGTAAAGAAGATAAATATTCAAAAATGGCAGCTGAGATACAGATCATGCAAAACAGGATTATTACTGTGGCTAGTTTCCTCAGCACATTTCCTGAGAAAGCATAGAAAATCTGTGGAAATTTTTGAGAATAATCACATATATGGGCTGTAAAATTCAGTCCCATCAATTGCCATTTAGTCAATTTGTGATTTTCTGTTTAAGACTTAACGTAGAAGAATACTGAATGCAAGGAGTATTCAAAAAGTAATCTGGAACTCTGGCATCGCATTTCTACAACTGTCTGTTCAATTGACAATTTTTCAAAGTCGTCTTCTTCCATTTCTTTGGTATTATGCCAGCATTCCGGAAGAGTGAGTATTCCTCCTCTGTATGATTCTTGGTTTTGCTCACGCAACCACTTTTTCAGAGCGCACAAAACAGCGTCATTGGACTAAGTCCAACGATGCCTAGTCGAGACTATAGGTGGCACGGTGAAGCCACTTTTTTCGATCATTTCACGAGTATGCAGTTTGGCGTGGGTGTTCGTGTTGTCAAGCTGAAGTAGCAGATCACACAGTTCTTCTCTAGTCGAACACAACAGAAATATTTCTTCAAGCATTATAGTATAGCAACATAGACAGTTTTCGTTTCACAGAAATAATTTATGATCAATTAATTTTTGAATGCTCCTTGTATAAAACAGGGTGCAGCATGTATTTGAGAACAAACTCACGTAAGCATGTAAAGGGAGCAGACACTTAAGATACCACAGAGCCTTTAATACAATTTACATTTTTGTACAAAGGACTACAAATTACATATTGTTATTCAATAAAACCACCGTCCGCCGCAATGACAGACTCAACACGCTTGCAGGCAGCATTGAGGTGGGTCTTCTGGATTTCTGCAATTGCCTCCACAATAGCCTGGCTGAGAGCTTCAACAGTATTCTGTGGATGCTTGTTGGACTCCCTCTCAATGATGCCCCAGATGTAATAGTCCAAAGGATTGAGATCAGGAGAGCTGGGGGGCCATATGTTGGGAGGAATGTGGTTGTGAAGATTTGTGGTCATCCATGCTTGGGTGCTGTGGGACTTATGACTTGGAGCAGAGTCCTGTTGAAAAACATACGGCCTACCATGTGATACAGCAGTAATCCAGGGCTTCACAACTCTTGCCAACACATCGGTGTAAGCAGCAGCGTTGACCCTGAGACCTTGATGGAAGAAATTTGACGTAGCCTCCATTGCTCACGGCACCCACAACCATCACTGCAGGCTGGAAAATTTGACGTTGGAACTTCCGGGGGGGGGGGGGGGGGGTTACACAGTCATTGATCATTTCAGCAGCGTCCAGTTCTCCCCGAACTTTGAACACAAACGAACGGGTGATTTTCAGGAATGTAGCATTTTCAGAGTCGGAGTGTCCAGCAGCCAAGGAAACGATGACAGCACGTCAATTCATTTGCTGGGTTATCTTTAGATTCGCCATGTTTATCTGCCTCGTTTCGTAATTGTTAAATAGTATGACGTATTGACAATTACGTCATACTCATGTGTTCTCAAATACCTGCCGCACCCTGTATATATATGATATTTATAAAAAAAATATTAATTTTATATGTCATACAAATCTAACAACTACAGTTATTGCTTTATATTTAATCAGATACATTATAAATGAAAATAGGAAAGAAAATTCCACAGTCTGGGCTCAAACCAGGAACTTCTGACTTATCGTGCCGACGTTCTAACTAAATAAGCCACTGTGGACATGGAAGCATTACACTATCAATACTCTGTCCAATGAAAGAAAAACTGGGTGTGTCCAGCTAAATTTCCAATTTCAATTGTTAAAAATTGTTAATTTCACTTAGCAACAATGTCTAACAATTGAAATCGGAAATTTAATCAGACACGCCCAGTTTTTCTTTCGTTGAACAGAGTATAAGGACTGGTTAAACAGCTACCAAGATCACAAGTCTGTTGTAATAGTCATTAAAGAATACCGTAATTTACGGTAGTAACGCCGCGGCTTATCTAATAAAAAAGTTGTAAAAAATGCCTGTGCGGCCTAACTACCGTTGCGGCCTAACTACCGTTTTTTTTTTCCAAACAGCATGACAACAACGATTTCAGAAAACTGATACTGCTTTGAAGTGATGCAGTTGCATTCCGTCCTGATGAAAATCAAACGAAATTAGCGCATAATATACATTACAGTACCTTAATTTTCCTGTATATACAATGTACATTTCATTATTTATTACATTTATTCGCTTTTCATTTGAATTCCCCACTGCCCGTCGCCATTTTAACAAATCGAAACACAGTTGTACTTCATGGATTGAGAAAGTACATTCATATTTTTTTTTGGCGCCGGAAATTCAAATGAAAAGTTGCATAATGAACTTCAGATGAAATTAGCGTATAATATACATCACAGAACTTTAATTACCCTGTATTTACAATGTATAGTTCATTATATATTACAATATTTCACTTTTCATCTGAATTTCCCGTCGCCAATAAAATACGAATGTAAGTTTTCAAATACGAAGGCCAACAAATATGTTGTAAAGTGGCATTCTGTTCATATTTCACTTTTCATTCCGATCCCACCTCGAAGTATGTTCTAAATGCGTTTATAGTTTTGTAATGAATCTGAAGGTACAAAACACGTTTTTTTTTTTTGGATAAAAAGTCGTATTATGAACTTCAAACAAAATTAGCGTATAATATACATGACAGAACTTTAATTACCGTACAACTGTGTTTCGATTTGTGAAAATGGCGACGGGCAGTGGGGAATTCAAATGAAAAGCGAATAAATGTAATAAATAATGAAGTGTACATTGTATATACAGGAAAATTAAGGTACTGCAATGTATATTATGCGCTAATTTCGTTTGATTATTAAAAGGGGGAGGGGGTGCGGCCTAACTACCGTTGCGGCCTAACTACCGTTTTTTTTCCTAAAATGATACGTTTTTATCGGTGCGGCCTAACTACCGCTGCGGCGTTATTACCGTAAATTACGGTAACTCAAAAATGGTCTGTGAAGATTTATTTATACTCCATATCTCAGATGTTTAGATTATAGATGAAAATAGAAAATTCCACAGGCTGGGCTTGAAACGAGAACCTTTAGATAATCACACCAATGCTCTAATGAATATTAAAAGCCACTAGGAAAGATTCTCCTCATCTGCATGTTGGTAACTGCTATATGTACAGTGAAATCACATTAATGGGACCACCCATTTCCATTCATTTAAGGCATTTTGTGTTTAGAAAACAGCAGTTTTCAATAACTTTATGCAATTTTCATTTAGATTAAGGCAGTTTTCATTAATATTACAGCAAATATTTACGAAGAAAATGTAATTTGCTTTAAAAAGAAAAAAAAAAAATTACGCATGTATTTCTTGAAAATTCCAGTGTTAAAAAACCATGATGGAAGAAGCTGCTAGCAAGGCGCTTTAACAAAGCGCTGTAGAAATTAAATTCTAGCAATGCCGCAATAAACATAAACATACCCGATCGGCTAGTTTAATGTTTCTGGTTCGAATCGAAGGGATTCTGGGAATTTCCTTTAATTCAACCATGACCTCCTTTTCGTTTTACCATGGTTATTGAATTAGATAACCTTGATATTACATTTTACTGGTGATATGTAATTTCCGAAAATACAGGAGGTCATGGAAAATTTTTAAAAACTTTAAAAAATACTGTCATTTTTTATCATGGCTGCAAAATACATAGCTTTACGTATTTTAAATTTAACCGTTTACATAATGTTTACATGTGCGAGGCTTACAGGGAGCGAATCTGCCCTTATTCTGCAGCGTTGTTACATGCCGACGTTTCATAATCGTTTACTGTACTATCGTATTTTTTGGTAATACATTAAAAGTTATTAATTAAAAAATAAAAAATAAATAAATAATAATTAATAAAAAATAAAAAATTATAATTAATAAATACTGTATTTATTCTACTAGAATGCGCATCTTGTATAATGCGATTCCATTTTTAAAGCCCAAAAAAATAGTAAAAATTTTATCCTCTTGTATAATGCAGTCCCCATTTTTGACTTGTCGTGAGAAATAAAATAGGCAAGAATATACAGAAAAAGAAAGAAGAAA
>JAHWFO010074327.1:1930145-1949178 GCA_023313115.1 Rhysida immarginata | reverse complement strand
TTTTTTTTTTTTTTTTTGGTCTTGAGGACGCGCCCAGGTGCGTTGACTCGTGTTTCCCGCCAACAGATTCCATTGGCCGCCTGCGCAAAGGAAATCTCTTCCACCTCCCTGCGTGCATAGAAAGGAAAATTTACAAATATTATTATTTTTTCTAATTTGTAAATTTGCAGACATGTGGCTATCTTGAGACGTCTAAATTTAAAATTTATTAACTATTAACTATTATTATTATTATTATTATTATTATTATTATTATTATTATTATTATTATTATCAGTGTTTTCCGGCGGCTATTAACAATGTTAATCTCATCTCACTTTTTTTAAAAAAGAATCATAAGCAAAACAATTTTCCTTGCTTGAATTTTTGATACGACCATTTCATCGTATTCAAAAATTAGCGGCTTTCTACCATTTAGGAATATTGAATTAGAAAGAACTATGCAATTTGCCAAAATTAATAGGTACAGTGAAGATATTATTATGAAATTCAATCAAAAAATTATCTTAAAACTTAAAGGTGAAAATATTACGACATTTAAAACCATAAAAGGCAGCAAGCATTATTTAGTTCTACCATTAAATCAGCAATCATATAAAGGTTTTACGAAGATAGCCAGAACATTTGATCTTAAATTAGCTTATAAAAGTCAAAATTTCCCCAAAAAATTCTTGTGGCACTAAAGATGCAATTCCAATAGACTTCCAATTCCAGTCACTAGTTTATAAAATTTCATGTTCGGTTTGAAAAAAGAATTAAAGAGAACATTTTTGTATAAAAAATTGTAAATTAGGTATTTTTAGCCTGGCAGACTTTGTCTTAAAACAGGGACATAATTTTGAATGTCTCCATACTACTAAGGACCGGAAATTGTTGTATTTTCTTGAATATATGGAAATTTGCAATTAAAAAATTTACTAGAAATTTACTTAATAGTTGGTTATGTAATGATTGATTACAATTTGCTAAACATGTCTTTTTCTTAAATAGTATTATTAGTCATTAATTTTTGTTCTTGTAAAATAACTTCATTTTATGTTTTATCTCGTTTATCGCTATCTGTAATTTTCCTGTTTTATATTTCCTGATTGGATACTTGTAATTTATCTTATTTGTAAAATAATGTGATTGGTTATTAATGGCTATAGCCACTCTTTCTATTCCCAATTTACACGCTGATGAAGAGGACAGGGTCTTCGAAATGTAATCCGTGGCTCCGATTAAAAATCTTATTTGTGGAATTGCGGTTTCTCTTTTTATTTTGTTTATTATTACTGTTTGTCGACAGTTTTTGGCATTTTACCTTTAGTACAAGACTATATCCATTAAACTTAGTTCTCTCTTATCAAATTATTTATCATCTTTTCATCATGGATTTATAAAAGATAAGAAGTCAACCCTTATTAACATTTGACCTTCAATCAGGAGATTTATAAGGCTTTTTCAAGCTCTAAACAACTTGACTTTATTTCCATCGACCTTACTAAGACTTTTAATATTGTTGATTTTGATTTGCTTCTCTTCAAGCTTCAATCCTTTAGTCTGTCAAAACAAACTCAGAAATGGTTGCACTCATACTTAACTAACGCTTCGTTATATTAAACTTCTAGGATAAATTTTCTGTTCCGTTCTCCCGAAACTCGAGAGTCCCTCAGGGATGTTCATTAGGTCCTCTTATCTTTAATTTCCTGTTTATCGACATCCACCCTAAGGATGAAACTAAAATTTTATTATATGCAGATGACATAAAATTGTATATAGATTGTATTTAAAGATGAAGATTCAGATTATTACAACATGAATTTAATAATGTAATTTATTGACAAAAAAATTGAAAATTAACAGAAAAATAAAATTCCATCTCCTATTCACATAAAGTAGTCCCTATATACTTCATGTATAAAATTAATGAATTCCCTTTAAAATAATTGAACTGTATTTCGGATTTAGGTATAGTATACATTATAAGCTGAATTTTAATATTCAAGTCAAATCTGTGTTGGGTAAAGTAAGAAGATCTGTCTATAGGGATGATAATAGGAAAAGGTAAATTTTTCACGATTTTGAATACTTAATGGGAGACTATACAACGCCCTCATTAAATCTGCCTTCTTTATATATGGTTTAGAGGAAAGAGTTTACTCATGCTAACCAAATACCAATCAATGAATTTGAACGATTTGTTGGATGGAAATTTAAAAAAGACTCTTGTACTACAATTTATTCATTTGCTGTCCCACAAAGAACTGTTAGATTTAAGAAAACCTTCTTTGTACCAATTTAACTGAGGATTATTGTCGCAGCAATTAGAATTCAATCATTTTTTAATAATCATCTTCGACTTTTTTGTTCGTAACATTAATAATTTTAAATTTTAGCTGCTAAGTTTATAAATTTCTTACTGTACAACCATATTGTCACATATTTGTTTTTAATGACACGTCAGATTATGAAAAACCCTTCATTGCACTTAACGTAATCTTCAACAATTTTTGCAGATTTTCTACAAATATCCAGTTTTTACAAATGTAAGAACCTTTAATTCGTTTTACTTCTGTTGAGATGGACATGCCTTTAAAACTGTGATACAGACTTTTTTGGTCTTTGTGTGTTACACAATCTATGATGTGATGTATATTTAGAATCAATAGCATCTTTCAGTAGCATTCAATTTGTATTTATAATCACTTTATGACCTCGACGTTTTTTTTTCTTTGTCTTATTTTTATACGTTACTTTTTTGTCTTCTTTTTGTGCACTGCTCATTGTAGGGTGAAGCCTGTTGAGCTGTGTGTAAATATTGTTCAATAAATTCAAATTATTATTATTATTATTATTATTATTATTATTATTTTTATTTTTTTTTTATTTTTATTATTACTATAACTGAGAAAAACATCCAAGTGATGCAATTTTCCAAATAAGTGAAAGTCTTCCCATATAGAGAATTCTGGAGAGAGCTGAACATGTGGATATCTGAGATGGCAGATCGGGGGAATAATGTGGATGTGGCAGGATATCCCAACCAATCTGCAGAAATTTCCGCCGAGTCTCAAAGATATATGAGGTTTTATGCTTTATTTTGTTCCATGTTTAAAATGGATACCGATGAAGAATACTAAGGAATAAACTCAAACAACTGATAGCGTCAAAAAAAAAACAAAAACAAAAAAAACAGGACTAAAGAAACTCCCAAAAATCATTGCTATCAAGTAGGAATTTGCAGTTACTGGAAACATTTCCCCATATTTCCATGTACCTTTTAAAATAAATATGAACTTTCATTTTTCTTAATCCAGTATCTCCAACAATTACGGAGATTGGTACACATTTATATGTCAGATTTGTGGAATATAAAACATTGCAGTCGACGAAATTTACCTACACAGTAGAACCACAGTCACCACACAGTTCCCTTCCTTGACTGTGGTAGAACCTCGATTATCCATCAGGATCGGGACCAAGGGGGAGGGGGTAACGTATATGACAAATAGACCATTAATAAAAATTTTCTTTTTTTCTAGTTCTAAAGTATAGCGCAGGGTACTGCAGAACGGAGTACCACATTTGAATAGGCAATAAATAATAAACGAACAAAAAAAATTTATAGAAAAAGACTTCATATTTTCAAAAACTACTCACAGTCTAGTTTTTTCACAGTTTACTTATTTTTTTTTTCAAATGATATCTCTCGGGTAGCAATCACAGGAAGAAAAACGCAGACGGACAAATCAGGTGAGTGATGAATAACTTTCGAGAACGGCTTCGTCAGTGCATCGCCAATAACAATCGATATCATTAAAAAAAAAAACTGTTAAAAAAACTAGATTTTTAGTAGTTTTTGAAAATATGTAGTTTTTTTGTGCGTTTGTTATTGCTTTTTCAAGTGTGGTGCTCCATTCTGCCGCACCCTCCATTAAGTAAGTGTATACAGGGTGTTGCAGATAACTACAGGGCAGTATAACGGGAAACCTACCCGCTCAATTGCAGGGGCCGGCTCGACATCAAATGATAATTGGGTAATTTTATCAAAAACATGACAGTTTTGACGTTCACCCCCCCCCTCCCCGACTGTGGAAACTGCTGGCTGCTGCAGGCCACCTTCATCTCCCTTCATTCTGCCAATCGACCGAGCCGGCCACTGCAATCGAGGGGGTAGGCTTCCCGTTATGCTGCCCTGTAGTTATCTGCAACACCCTGTACATAGTTGAGCCACATTATTATGATCACCTACTACTTTGCTGAGCTTACTTTGTGAACCGTTCGCCTAGGGTGGTAGCATTTTAGAAACTACGCATTTTGTGAACTGTTCGCGTGTTGCTATGATTGAAGTGATTGGACCAACTGGATCATTGAGAATAAACCGGTGGAAACTGCAGACTACCACACGCCATTGATGTGAAAGGTGAACGTCGAAGATGAGTGCAGGCCGAATGAGACGCAACAGTTGAGCAACTTGCCGTCCAAATGAACCAGCAGGCTGCCAAACGTGTATCGACAAGGACAGATGGATGGTCGCTTCACCGATGCTGATAAAGGAGCATCGGCAGAGACTGCTAAAATTTGCATTGCAATACGTGTATCCAAATTGGAATTGTCGTGATTGGAAAACTGGGTAGACATCTGCTCCAATATGTAGATTCCCTGAACATCAGTTGTCTCATTTCCCTTTTGTAATTGATGTGCATCAGACAACTAATGGATGTCTCGGACACTCTTTGGATATTCATTAGATGATGCAAAAGATTACATTTTGAAATTGGACATTATGATATAGTTACAACATTATTTCGATATTTGGATGTCACTTGTTATATATGAAGCTCTCCTTAATTGTTTTACGTTAACATTGATCGTACTGGACCAGAAGGAAACACTATAATATAAGAATTGAATCAAAGCAATTTTCGAGATTTTGTGACAAAAAGACGAATTCTTTTTAATTAAGTACCACCGGCGGTTGAGTGACATTACCAGTATCCACATTTACCACCAGGAGATATCTGATGGATATCCAATTTTCAAAAAGGATCATCTAAAAGATGTTCAGATTATGTTTACTAGAGCGCTGTGGATATTCAGATGTCCCATTTATCCAATAGCTATCCGTCAGCACATATCTAGCAGATGGCTTGGATATCCTGAGAACTTCATCAAGATAATTGTTACGATATTGGATGCATAACTCGGAAACTACTCGTTGGAATTCGATTAAATTTTAATGGCATGCACAGTTGTGGCTACCCTATTCCTCTCCCAAATTTCATTATCCTGGATGTTATAGAACTCGAGTTATTAACTTGTTGACGTTGGTAGCGGCATTTTTATTTCAGTTCATATCTCAGTTATCGTTCAAAATCGGACCCGTGTTCATATAAATTTTTTTGCTTAAAAGCACCCCTATTACGATTTACCAAATTCTCGTTCACTCATTACGGAACATCCTATATAATTAATAAAAAAATTTCGTTTTTATATGTTTATTTGTATATTTATGTCTGTCCGCGACAGATCTGAGATCCCCAGTTCAAATCGCTTTTTTTTTTTTTTTTTTTTTGGTAATATTCATGTTATGTGATATTTTTTTACATTTTGCGTCTCTATTTTCGTTTTTTTTTCTCAAAAATTTCCCTCTAAATTTACATACTGAAATAAATAACTAATGTTGAATATAACGACTAACGATCATATCGGCTATTTTGCCATTTTCAATATCAAGAGCTTAAAAATATTGGAAAATCTAACAATATGAATGATGGAATAATGCGTTTACAACAATTGAATAATTTAATAATTTTACAACAATAGTAATAATAAATTAAGGGGTGAATTTTGAAGTCAGTATTTGAATACGCAAACTTGGTATTTGAAATTCTTATAAACAAGGAATCTATTTTCTAAAGGGGAATGAACTAATATTAACAAAAGATAAAATCTTACGTTCGAGCCTTAATGAGGTCTGATCCATATCGGTGAACCAGATCGCAAGACCGTACATCAAATTACTTAAAATGATACGAGTTAAAAACTAAGTTAAAAAAGTGAAAGAAGGTAAAAATTCTACCAACTCTTCCGATAATTCCAAGTATGCCATAAATTCACATAAACAGGAACCATGACCACATACATTAGTGATTTTTTTTTTTTTTTAGAAATATACAAGCTGTCTCACCTAAAGTGAACCATAGCCAACTCCTAAAGTAGAAATCTGACAGAGTACTTTCAGTGGAAGAATTATTGTACTCAATGGAAGCCCCTATTTTTAATGGTATTTTCAGATTGTATACAATTTTTGAGAAATGTTTTATTATTGGTGTTTTTTCAATTGATCCAAACATTTAGGAAATAGAGGCAGTGGTTTTAGAAATTGGCTGTTGGTTCACTTTAGGTGAGACACCCTGTATAAAAAGAGGTAATATGGCCAAACATAGACCTTTTGCAAAGAAGTGTAGTGAATATTGTTGGATTTGTTGGAAAACGTCGTAAGGAGAGATAAAGGACTTTACTCTTCCGATAAACCTCAGCTACGAACCGACAGAAGACTCCGTGAAAGTGACACTTGATGATATCTACAGTCAATATGCCCAACTCCCCGATTTTGAGATTTTGTCGCGATACTTTCTTTCAGATGATTTTTTGTATGCGTAACTAAGTTGCTTCAAGTACCCATAGAAAGAAATCGAACTATAAGGTCGGGTGATCTCTTGAGTCCATTCAAGGGAAACACGCCAACTAATTCAAGGAAGTTTAATTTCGAAAACCCCTACATGTTGAATTACATGACCTCAAATTATTTTAAACCAATTAAATCGAATTTACACATGTTTTTAGACTGTATACAAGTGTAGTTTCAGGACAGAATTGGAAGTCTTTATGAGGTGTCTTGTGAACGGCTTATTCCTTTAAAGTAAGAGCGGAAGAGTAGAGAACCAAGTAATTTTTCCATTATCGTAGCTTGGAGGAACTGGTTCTTGTAATTGAACAGTTAGCTGATATTATTAGTTACGTTCGACTGCGTATGTCTTTTATAAAGATAGAATCTTAAGTGGATGAGATTAAAGGTGAGTTGTGTCTGAAAGCGGGCGCAATCGAAAGCTTTTCTTTTCGATGAGATTTGAGGTTTAACATCTCAATCGTTAAATGACGTCTACATTGTGCTCGTGTTAAAGCCAATTGGGAAGTGAAATGGCTTTCCTGATTTAGATATTAGCCACGAAATGCGGGTTCTCCATTGACCCGAGCAGAAGCGAAACAGATGCGATCGAGTGATTTCTCACCTTTTAACCCCCTTTTCCGCTCAGGTGATTTCAGTCTTTGATTGCCTATTGTGCTATTGTTAGGTGCATTGAGGATGGAAGATGGTTGGATATTTGTTTTTTTATTTGTTATTTTTTTATTTTTTTATTATTTCGCACGATCGAAGTTTTAATGGAGAAGTTCTTTATAAACGAAAAAAAAAGATTTTTTTTCGCAAGAGTTGTTTTTTTGTGTGTGTGTTTCAAATAGCATTGTCGTGTCCGATATGGAGACAGGGAAGCCGATGTTCTCCTTCCTTTCTTGTCATTGGTTTGCTTCTTTATTTCTCCCCAAACGGAGTCGTATTATTTAATCGATAACAAATGGAACATCTGTCTGGCATTCGCTGGCGTTCCTCTTAAAGGGGAACCTTTCCCGTTATGCTTGTATTGCATATAAACCACACAAATCTACATAAACACATGCAAGTTCCTAGGCAAGATCTTAAAATAATTTTAAAATATCAGGTTGTTGCATATGAAACGTCGGATTCGGGATGAAGTAAATTTATTATTTAAATACACCATCAGATGATGGTAGTGATGGTTAAATATCCCTGCACTTCAGCAAAGCATCATATGCGGTGTGATCGTATAAACACTCAATGGAAGTAAGCCAAATAGGGAAACTTTTTGAGTTCAAATTTGACCGCAACGCAGCATAGGCAGCCAGATACATCAACAAAGCATTTGGCGATGATTCCAATAATTCCCAACCCCGGTCATAAAGAACCGCGTGGACACTCAGTAGCACTTGAGTCTCATTCTAGCCAAATTGTAAGTGATATTGCAGAGAAATTAGGCGTCCACTCTTTAACCGTTTCCCGCCATTTGCAAGCACTTGGTAAAGTCAAGCATCTTGATAAGTGGGCTCCCTGTGACTTCACTGAAGAATCGACTGGAAGTTTGCCACCCTCTGCTCTCCAGAAACAGAAACGTGCCGTTTTTGAACAAAGTTAGCGATCGATATTCGTCGTCTATCTGCACAATGGTTCTATGCCGAGGAAGCTCGAAAACACATTCCGAAACTAACCCTTCATCCGGAGAAGATAATGGTGGTTTGATGGTGCGCATATGACATTATTCCACTATTAGTTCTTGAAATGTGGTAAACCATTACTGCAGAGAAATATGGCAGTTCATCAAAAATGAAGAGTAAAGTGGTGGTCTACACAGTTGAAGTTTTTACTGCTTAATGATAACGCGAGTGTGTCAAGAACAACAGTCCAAAAATGATATACAACTTGCACCATGAGACTCTTCCTCACCCACAATATACTCCATAGCTATCGAACCGACTACCAATTTCTTTTAAGCATTTGGACTTTTTATTTGGCAGAGATGTGGCTTAACAAAAAAAACAGCCGTCAAAAACGCCTTTGAGGAGTTTCTATAGTCCAGTTCGCTTAACTTTTATGTATTAGGTTGGTGCAAAATTAATGGCCGATTTGTAGTGAATACTTTAAACTGCAATAACTCGTTTCAAACAACCTTTATTAATCGAAGTAACATCCAGCAGAGTCAACACACTTTGGCCAACGCGACACGAGCATATTTATTCTGGCGGCGTAGAATTGTGGACTTCTGAAGGTGACGAATTAGTTGAAGGCAGCTTTCGCATCTTTGTGGTTTTTGAAGAGTTTCGCAGCCAAGAACATTCAGCTTCTGTCGGGTGACCATTGCGACGTGCGGCCGAGCATTGTCGTGAAACGAGATGGGACCTTTCCGATTGACTAATGCTGCTCGTTGTTGTTGAAGTTTCTGGCGCATATTCGTCGATTTGTTGAACGTAGGAACGGGCAGCAATGGTTGCACCATGATTCAGGAAGCTGTGATGGATGAGTCCGGTTGCAGACCACCAAACAGTCACCATGGTTTTCTTTTGGCGCAACTTGGCCACCCATTTATCGAGCCTATTCACCTTTCCAGTTTGCTTCAGGTGTCAAATAACTGTAAAAAACTATTCACCTTGAGCTTATCGGCAACTTCTCGTCTGGATTTACGCGGGTCGACTTCGATTAATGTTTTCAGTTTTTGTCATCCTTATTTTCGCCTTGATGACGTTTCTAATTGCTTCACCAGAATTATGGCTAAGTATGTTGCGTAGACAGCATTTGCAAAATTGATCTAATCTTTCACAACTTGAGGCGTTTGAACAGGTTTTTAGCATCAGCTTAAAGAGAAAAACTACAGCTTTAAAATGATGCGACACATGGCTGTATTATCGAGAAATAACTTATATACCGACTCGCCTACTTCTACAAAATACAATTGGCCATAAAGTTTGCATCAACCTAATAACTGGCATAAGAGAACTGATGTCTCGATTGGATAACAAACAACCTGATAAAATAGTCCAATAACTGGAAGCAACTTCATCAGTTGGTAAATAAATGCAATGCCACTCGTCATTAGGTGATTTTTTTGTAAATAAATTTTATGTTTATTGTTTATTAAAGTACGTTCGTGTCAAAACGTATTCGATATGTCACTGTAGTGTCCGATTCTGCATTTACATAATGCTTATATAACTTTGAGATTGATTTTTATTTATTTATTTATTCATTCATTCATCCCCCTTTTCATTATAATAATTTTGCCGCTGGCACTTCCACTTTTGTTGATGTCAGCTTGCAGTCACGTTTTCTCGTGCTTCTTCATTAGATATTAAATTCAGACCGAACATTCCCAATGCGTTATTTTAATACTGAAAGGGCATGCGTCTATTTAATCACAATAATGGACCTAGGAAAGTGGAATGCTTAGAATGCGTGGATAACTTTGAAAGAGACGGATTCTGCGTTCACTTTCTATCGTTGGGCGACTCTTCCACTGGGGCAACAGGTTCTTTTGACTGCTTTCTCCCTTTCCTCCGAGTTGCCTCCCCTTTTATGGGCCAACCGGTGAAAGTTTTGATTGAAAGTGTGAATGTCAAGTGGGCGTTTCCGAACGATTCACCTTTCCTTTTTATTACCACAGTGCGACCCGTTTTAAGTGCTAATTGATGGGATACTCACGGTCACGGAAGACGAGCTGTCGATTTCATTAGCTTTAAGCGTCTTTTCAATTTTATTATTATTATTTTTTTAATATTTATTTATTATTTTTTGTGCGTGATTATTCTCGATGTGCGGTATAGCCTTTAGATAGTTTTAATTCGTTTTTTTTTAAAGTATTATTTTTTAATTTGTCGGCGTTTTTCTTATCGCCGCGGGCCACTCGGGTCATTAGCGCAAAGCGAAAACGGGTCCGTCGCTAATGCGATTATGAACGAAAGTCGGCGGCGATTTTTCTGGGCTTTTGCGACACTAAAAATGGTTTTATGATACTGTCAATGGTGCTTGTGAGTCGTTAAGAGAACAAATGAAACCGAGCGGATATAGAGAAGCATTCGGTCTTTTCTACTCTGATCAATACGGATGATTCTTTTTCCCTTAGAACTGTGTTTTAGATTACTTTTACGCCTTTTAGAGTGTGAACTGAATACATATTACATATTATTATTATTACCAATACTGTTATTAATATTTATTGATCTATTTATTTTTTTTAAAACTTAATCATCGGAGAGACAAGGTTTGCGTTTGTTGCAAGTTAGTAAAATTAGCATTTTAATAATGATTGAAAACTCGTTTATTGTGGTTTGTAGAATAATTTAATTTAAACGTTGGGATATATAATATTTACATAAATGCTTTTCTCCTTAATATTTTCTCGACTAAAGAACATTCCCAACACACAAAATTGTACATAGAAAATAAATCTAAAAATTGTATGGTCAGAATTGCTGTGAATATCAAACAGAAAAAGGTCCAGGAATAGCAAAACGGTAGAGGTTTAATAAGCCAACGCGAAGTAACTTCATCATCGGGGAATAGGGCACAACCACAAGGTAAATAGGCTGAGGCCTACCGTATTTATGTTCATGTCCGCCAATCAGAGAAAAGGACAGTGAATCATCTGACTGGCGGAGGAAGAAGCCATACAATAGTAAGTGATAAGATGGTAACAAGAAATATGAAAATGCAAAATAAAAAAAAAGAATTACAATATACAAATTAAATAAATAAATCAGTCTTGATTGGCTGCGTTGTGGTTCTTTCTGACTCGTTGATCTAGGATGTTGTTCACCGCGTCCAAGACTTGGGATCTTCTCTTGTTCAGTATTTTGTCCGATGGTCTCTAATATGTCTTCTGATAATCAGCGTCTCGTGGGTCAGGATTCTCTTCTGGTTTGTTTCCACCTTGACTATGGTCATCACTTCGTTAATGGTTCCAAATCGATGCTTTTTCTTTATGAGATGATCGTCGAAGGCCGATTTTCCATCATTGCCCAGCCACGATCTCCTATGTTCACTGAACCTTTCCTTAGAAGATCTTGTCATACGTCCTGCACAACAACAAAGATGGAAACGGTCGGAACTCGTTGAAAACCCAGCTGCTCTGTTGATGATTACTTTAGAAAGTGTCCACAAATACTGCCAGTTGTCTTCATTTCATAAAAGGATACAACTTTGAATTTAAAATAATGCCAAAATAGCAACTCAAAAATAATCTCATGTTTAACGTTTACGAGCGACCCGCACTCGTCATCAGAACCAAGAGAAGAGTGATACATGAAACAAATATATATATATATATATAAGCTTAGAGAGAGAGAGAGAGAGAGAGAGAGAGAGAGAGAGAGAAGTCACAAAACAGATCACATGATCTTCCAATTGCTATCTAGATTATGATGCCTTAGCTAAAGTATGCTCTACCTTATTATTAAAATAGGCCTCTTTTATAATTCTTTTATTTAATTGATTCTCCTTTCCCAAAATTCGGACTCTCAATTAATTTTATGTCCTGTTGTGAAACAATGTCTAGCTAAGGGACTTATCAATATAATTTAATCGGACTGCTCTCTCATGTTCCTCTAAACGTGAAAATAGAGAAAGGCCCGATTGCTTCACATAATTAGCATCATAATTAAAACAAGAAATTTCATAAATCACGTTATAATTTTGCACCAGATTTCGAAATTCATCCTTATTATTATATAATCCTTTTAGCTCGAAATAGTGATCCATTTTATTAGACTGAATTCCATGATTATCCTTTTTAACAATATGCATATTAACAAGTCGATTTTTGATATTGTTATTAATTCTAGGTACTATTTGAACTTTTTCATCATTAATAATCTTAATAATAATCTTATTAAAAAGTGGATCATACGCAATGGAGACCCGTTTCACCGGATTAAGAAGTTGTTTAAAATTACTTTTTTTACTTTGGAAACAACCAACTTTAATTGTATTTATTATATTTTGAGGGTATTTATTATCTTTCTTTTTTTGAACCAATTTATTATTGTATTGAGGAAGAAAAACTGGAGAGCATAATTGCTTGGCTCTCGTGATAAAATTAGATACAGTGTTAAATTTTGTAATATTTAGGAATTTTTGAATAAAAATGGGGAATGTTGTTTTCTCGAGCTTCTTTTTCATAAACAGTGAAAAAAGGTTCTCCATTGCCCATCATAATAGATAAAGCCTAGAAATTTAAAATTCTGCTATCCATTTCATTAATTTGGTAGAAGCATAATTTGTAATAACACTCATGCCCTCCAAGTCTTTGTAACTGAATTTTTTGAAAGAAGACTTTTAGTTAATCCCAAGAGTGAACAAGAAAAAGTTATTAGATGCTTTCGAACCCTTGAAATCAAAAAGTTGGCCCAGAAAATATCACTAAACCAAGACTCCGTACTATTAGAAGAATCAGAGTAGTCGTTAAAAGCAAAGCTTCTTTATTTTTTCATCATCAACCTCAATGGCTGTTCTGTTTCTAAATTTAACTCCCTTATATAGTATATGATTGGTTGTTTTATTTTTGTAATTATTTAATTGGCTGTTCCTGTTATTTAAACGACTGTGACTTGTTTTGCTTTCTATTCTGGCTGAATGGTGATCGAAATACGCATTCAAGCTTTTTATATGTAGACAAGAAAGAGGTTTTGTGTCTTCTTCTTTCTTCTCTTTTTTGTATTTTTGGTAATCTATCGCAAGTATTTGATCATCTGGTTTGCAATGCTGATCATTACTTCAATTTTCTAAATAGACTATACTTTCCACGTCAGAAGTACATTTTTATGTGGGATGGATGCCATTCATAATGGATTTTGATAACAATATTAAAAATTTAAGTTATTAAATTTCGCATTAAGATTCGCAATTAATTCATTAAAGATTTAAGCACATTTCCGTCTCTAATCTTTCTTCTTACTTTTCCTCATTTGTTAATTGGCATTATCTCAGGACGCCCAATTAAAAACTCTTCCTTTTTTTCTCCTTAATAAAATCGTTTCTATGATCTTTGAAAAAGTATTTAATTATCTGCGTGGTCGAGGTTTTACTCAATTTTTTTCAAGTGTTATGACCTCGAAAATAATTTTCTTGATTTTATTATTTAATAAATATTAGGGTCCCCCTTTATACGTATAGAATTTTGTACAGATTCAGGGGTTGGACAAAATAATATGAACACCTTTGATTTTAGACGTTTTGTCGATTATCTAAAAAAATATGATTAATTATCTTGAAACTTCAGAGGTGTAAAGAGCATGTTACACCTCATACATTTCAGCGAAGGTTTTGTCCCGAAGGCAAATAGGGGACCAGCAACAAATTGAACAAAAAAATAATGTTTGGGATCACTCTGTAAAATATAATGCTTGAAATGAGTTATAGCTGTAGCATCTGCTTATGAGGCTTCTTTTACGTATCTGTTTTCATTTGTACGAGAATAGCACATATATTCATGGAGGGTTTCTTTAAAAAATGGATTTTTTTTTGTAATTTTTTTGATTATAACATGCAGGGTTTTCAACTCAATCCAATGCCATTTTCAGGGAACTTGACAAACTACAGTGGAAACAATACCCTGCAATCAGAATAAAAAAATATTAAATATTTACTGAAATATGAGCATTTTTACTAAATAATGTTTAGCTGCGCATGCGCTAGCATTACCAAAATAGCTTTTGCATAATTTATTATCCAAATGTATAGAGCTGCTCTTATAATAAACCCAAGCAAATATCATAAAAATTCAGAAAGATATCGTCGATAGAACGAGTTGAATTTCATTTGCTCTCAAAAATAAACAAAATTCTATAGTGTAGTTATAAACCAAAAACTTTAAAGAAAACTTTATATCTCCATGAAAATACGTGCTATTCTCATACATATGAACAGAATTAAGTAAAAGAAACCTCGTAAATATATGCTACAGCTACAAGCATTTCAAGCATTATTTTTTACAGGGTTATCCCAAACATTATTTTTTTGGTTCAATTTGTTGCTGGTCCTCTTATTGCCTTTGGGACAAAACCTTCGCTGAAATATGAGGTGTAACTTGCTCTTTACACCCCTGAAGTTGCAGGATAATTCGTCTAGTATTTTTCTATAAAATCGACAAAACGTTAAAATCGAAAGTGTCCAATTACTTTTCAGTATACAAGAAAAAAAAAATAGATTCGAGGTTTTGCTTACAATTGGCCTTTAAGTAAAGTCGCCTTCATCCTCATTATTTAATTTTTTTAACGATTGACCCTATAGGGTAGCTTTTGTCCACATTAATTTTCAATTCGCGTTTTTTCTGTTTGAACAAAAGTATTTCAGTCTGCTAGTGCTCTTTTCTAGGTCAGTAGGCGGAGCGACACCTGAGATAAATTTTTTTCCCTTTTGTCTTTTCGTCATTGATGATGGATTGCCATGATCTTCAAGAAAAAGCGATTTGAAACGCCCGGATCTACAAGTGTGTAGTCAACGAATAGGAATATGGATTTTTCTTTTCTCTCTTGTGTATTAGGTGTTGTAAACTTAATGAAAGATGGTTGGTTGAGTGACAGCTTGCAGAAAAATTTGGAAGTCATATTGGGTTTTGAAGGGAGGGAGAGCCTTTTGCCAACGAAACGCATGAATATTAAGTAGATAATTGCTTAAAAATTTTGAATTCTCCAGGCGAAACCGATTTTCTTCTTTTTTTTATTTTTTGCTTTATTTTTGGTTCCCTGTTTTTTTTTATATTATTATTTCAGTCATAATTCTGAATTTCCATTTAGAGCAAGGGGATGCCAGCTGCATTAAGTAAAAGCGTTGAATTTCAGCAGCGTTTAACGGGTTGGAACGAGCTTCTGGTTAAAATGTCAGGGGAAAAAAAAATTGACATTTTCACCATTGTGTTACGAAAGTGGTGGGATTGGACGATGGAACGAGAAAAGGATATAAGGCACAGAGAGAGAGAGAGAGAGAGAGAGAGAGAGAGAGAGAGAGATTATCTTCCTTCGTTGTCATCTTCTGTGAGGTCTGGCACTGTCATTGTCCGAGGGACGTTGAATCCCGTCTTTCCAAAAAGGAAAAAGAGAAGTTAGGTTTGGGCGTGTGTATTTGTGTGCGTTTGATGGTAGGTGGGTGGGTGGGAAGAGTTGATTTCTGGCGACGACCAAACGCGAATTCAAAGAAGAAATCTGACAGATTGTCATCGGACTGGGAGATTTCTGTTGGCGTTTGGGTTGGCTTTGATGGAGTCTTGTCATCAACGCCACCAAATCTTTTCTTTTTTTTATTTTTTTATTTTATTTTTTTTTGATTCTCATTGTCAACTTCCACCCCCAAATGAAATTGGATGGAGAGATAAAAGTGGCTTTGGGAATGGGAATAGATAGATAGAAGAAGGCGGCGACGGAGGAATTCTTCTGCAAGGACTTCTAGCTTTTCGTCACTTATTGCGTTTGGGAGTTTTCTTTTTCTTTCTTTTTTTTTTTGGTGTTATAAGGATGAAAAAATATGAAACCAGAGAAAAATCAATGCGCATGTTCGCTCTTCTTTATTTCGCATGGCGACAATTGATTTAAATGAGAGAGGGATGTTCATTTATCATTCAGTTGGCACAAATTTGGCGGCCGGGTGTTTTGTTTTGCGTTTTTGTTCTTGGTCCGTGGAGAAACTCGACGAGAAATTTGATTTATAGCTTCTGTGAAAAATTCACCCGACTGGCGCAACGAAACAGTAAAGAAAGAAGTTCCATTATTAAAATTAGATTTTATAGCGGCTTTTTTAATGCCAGGGAATAATATGCACAGTTAATTTCCTTCTCTGAACAATAACAATAACAATGTTAAATTCGTATGTCTGTTTTGTCAAATTAGGATTCCAAGGACAATAAGTGCTGAAAGGTCAGACGTTCAAACTATTGTTGGATTTGATGGTTATCAAAAGAGTAGGATTTGATTACCCGTTGCATGATTTGTACAATTTCCATAGAATATAACTGCTATATTTAGGCAGGATTCGAACCTTTTATTTTTGGTGCTAGTGGTTTATATTTCTAAAGAGAAATAGAAGTTAACATACAAAGTTGGTGGCTTGCCAAGCCCGAGGATAAGTCAAAACAAGAATTGAAATCTATTTTATTTTTAAACTGGCCAGTCTACAACATTGCGGCTGCATTTCTTTTTAAAAGTGATACCTCTCAAATTGTATCTTTTCAGTTTTCTTTGCCTTTGAACAAGTGCTGCACCCCATTCTTTGTAATCTCCTTGAAAACCGCTCTTAAAAACGGCCACGCTTTTTCTGCAATCAGTTGTGATGGATGACGAAAGCTAGGTGCATCATTTCGACTCAAAGAGAAAACAAAACAGCACATTCATCCCATTCTTTACATAAAAAAGTGATGGTTATTATATCCTTAGACTGCCAAGTAATGTTACATTAATGCGTAGTACATCCATGTGGTAAAATAACTTGGCCACACTATCTTGGAACTGCAGGTTGGTCTACATTTGCAGGAAACGTCCAGATCTTCACACGCAGGAATGGAAAAATCAATCGTGATGGACAACGCGAAGCCTCATATTTCTCTTCATGATAATACGAGGGAAAATCAAAAACTAACGTTATTATTATTTTTTTTAAGAAAGTGCTGGAGCAGACATGAAGAAAACAAAATATTCAAAGTACACATCAATGTTCTGGTTATTTCTCTACGTATGAGCCATTGTGATTAAGGCATTTGTCTCATCGTGGTACAAGATTTTGAATGCCCATCGCATGGAAGTCCGTTCCTGCGAGTACAGCCACCGGCGCACTTCACCTCAGTAAACTTTTTGCAGCATGCCCACACATTTGCATAGGCCATGCAGTCCTTGCCGTACACTTTCTGCATTTCACTGTGAATTTCCTTGAGTGGACGACCTTTTGCATGAAGGAAACGAATTACAGCTCTTTGTTCTTCCAGCGTAGACGATGTAATCAACGACGCCATCCTGCCGATTGCGATCTCACGCCTCCACTAGGTGTTTGCACCTTGACGGTGCTTTTAAACGATAGGGGAAGGCGACAAGTTCAAAAAGTATAGCCACTTTTCCCCACCACCTACTACAATGTTTTCGTAAAAAAATACACATAATGTTACTTTTTGATTTTCCCTCGTATATATAGTGCTGATGGATGAAATGTGTGTAATTTCACTAACTTGATCAAATCCGTGCGCACGTTCAACTATCAGAAATGTATAGCCAGAAGAAAACAGGGATACTTGTGCATTTTCCTATTACGATTGTAGGTCGCTAAATGGTAAAAGCAATACTGGCAGTGGATGAACTCTGGTGATCATTTCATGAAGTCTAATTCAGGGGTTCCCAACTGGGGATGCGAATAAACATACTTGGGAGTCTGAGAAAAAGTGATTGTAATTGAGAATTCAAACTGAAGACAACGGTATACAAGTTGATTTATAAATTAACGAAAGTTACTCGCGGACTATCAATTAAGATACAGGTTAACTATTTCGGCCCTGATGATTCCAAATGGTATCACGAACATAGATGGGGATGCGAAATTTTATTTGAATCACCAATTGAATCACTTTCGTTATTGTGAAACACGCACATATCATTTGCAATATATCGGATGACCATGAAAGAGATTTGTAGAGTGATCAGGGTATCAATGGCTGAATGGCACCCTTGTGAATCCTTTTCTTTTTTCTCACTTCTAATAGTGAATCCATCTTAGGTTCTTCATTTACAGCAGAGGTGTCGGAGACGATTTTCAATTAGAGTCAAACCTCCGTATGACGATACTGGATAGAGCGATTAACCCTCATAAAACGATAATTTATCATGGCCCCTGGCTAATTTCCTATCTTTTCAATGTTAAATATTCCTCTTTATAACGATGAAGAATTTTCAGAAACACCCCGTTAGAACGATAATAGTATCCAATTTTATTTTTAAAAATTTTCTCAGTTTCGTATTTCCAGACTGGAGGCATGAATCAAACTGAAGGAAGGAAAGAAAGAAGGAAATGAAAACGAAGATTCTGGAGATGATAATGACTCTAACACTGATGTAGAAATTATAAAAAAAAAATCATTTTTTCTCAATATTATAAATTATTGTTTATGATTATTATTGAACCAAATAGGCTGTTTTAATTGTTCCCATTAAAATATTATACAAAACTGTTTCAAGCATTTATAACTTATTATAATATCTCTATTTCAAGTATCTTGTATTGCTATATAATAGCCCCTCTATACAGGGTGTCCCATGTAACCTGTACCAGCGAAAGTCTGTGGTCTGGAAACACCAATACCTATCGATTGGACCCCATGTATGTTCCGCGATTTTTTGTAGTTTTCGAGATATGAATTTTTTTGTTTTATTTTCAGATTTTTTTAAATTTTGGACG
>JAHWFO010074327.1:1913865-1925794 GCA_023313115.1 Rhysida immarginata | reverse complement strand
TTCAAGAAAATTAATTTTTAGATTAAAAAAAAATGGGGGGGGGGGTGAAAAAGTGCAGATAAAGGGGTAAAAATCGATAAATTCAGGACTTCCGCTACTTTCCTATACATACCTCAGGGGGTTAATTTCTTGTTACAAGATTAAACAGAGTACATGTATAAAAATAAACGACTCTATTGAAACTTTCACTATCTCCTAGTTTATCAGTCCCTATCTTGAAAACTACTGAAGCGATTTTGATGAAACTTGGATTTATCCCTAAGTTGAAAGATACTTAATGCAATAAAAACGAATTATTGCAATTCGATTTCTAGTTTCTGAGAAATACGTGGACAAACGTACACACATTTATGAAATTTGGCATATTGTTTAGAAGCCCACATAGACTAACATATAAGAATATTGTGCAATTCCAACAATATTACATACATACGCATCGATTTGATAACTTCCTTTTTTTGAAGTCGGTTAAAAATACAAAATGAAGACAATGAAAGTTGGATTGTTGCTCAGACTCCGATGATGTGATTTTTCAATGCTGCCAGGCCGGTCTTTCTCGTTGGTCTCGTCAGTAAATAAGGCCAAGCTTAGCCTTTAACGAGCTTGCAGCAAAAAATGTGCACTTATTCGTGTTACTAGCAGTGGATTTACAGACGAAAATGATCTAACTAAATTCATCACATGAATTTACTTATTTTAAAGCACATTTATATCAGCGATATAGAAATTTATACATGCGTTTCATTCTGCATAAATGTGACGATGCCAATAGAAACATAGCCTGGAGGGGAAAATCTTCTTTTGAGATAATAATAATAATAATAATAATAATAATAATAATAATAATAATATAATTAAACATTGTTTATATTATCATTATCTCAAAAGAAGACTTTCCTCTCCAGGCTATGTTTCTATTGGCATCATCACAAATTGTAAAGTTTCGTTTATTATTTAACTTTATTATTATTATTATTAGGTTATAAGTTATTACTATATCACGTAAACGCACGTACAGAGTATCTCAGACGGTGGTAATGGTATTAATCGCAGTGCAAGTATGAAGTGGATGCTATTATTTTGAACATATAAATGAAGTAAATGCTTTTTTGAACAGAGTTTACCTTTCACACCTATTTTTCAATTCAGTATTTCAATTTTGAAATTATCTTGGCAGACAAAAATTCATGATGATAGAGAAAAACTCATCTCCAGAGCTGCCGTGATTGTATTAATCATAGTAATAGAAAAGATGATCTCTTCTATTACTATGTGTTAACTAATTTATGATGTCACATGGAGTGATTGAGTGACCCCATTCTAATCTCACGGTTATATCAGTTACGCTTTTGGAAACAGAAAATCAAAATCCTGCTATTTTTCTCATTCATTTTCTGATATCTGTCGAAATATGGTTACGAGATCGTTTTTAAAATCGTGTTAAAGAATAGGAAATCGTGGTGAAGGCACATCTTCAAATTTTCTCCGTGTGATAAACTTATCAGAGGATTCAAAATTCTTTAAAAAAATAAAGTTTTATGGCTTTTACTTAGAGCTTTATTTGTTCACGAAATTCATGAAATGTCTAGACCTCGACTAAAAACCCTATTAAAAAAAAACTGACAATTTGCGAAGGCGATGTTAACAGAATCCGGCTACAAGATGGAACTAGATAGAGAAGAGAAGGGGAGAAATCAAAAATCGAATTTCCGGTCGAATGGGTCGTCGAACGTCGTCTCAACGGAAAATCACAGTAGAGGGAATGGAATAATTAAGAAGGGAAACGAAGCTACAATCGAAGTCTTTGTTAAAATCCGTATCAATCGTCACAAACGATGACCTCACTAACGGATAACACGCTCTTATTGAGAGATTCTCAGCACCAAGAAACCAAACTTTAAAAAAAATCAAACCACTTTTATACAGAAGTGTTTGAGATAACGTTAAGACAACAAATTCGCTGCACTTAAGTTTCCGATCAGCCTGCGACAGTAAACGCTCCCTCCCCGAGATACACCGCCGTCATCCCCTTGGGGAACTATCAGGACTCGGGTGTCTCGAAACGGAAATGGAAGGGTCGTGACTTGGAAGGCTACGAAAACGGAACCCAGATTAGAAACGAAAGGTGGAAATTGAATTTCACGGGCCCCGATATAAACGAAACGGACATCGGAGGAGGGGGAGAGATTTTTGAAAAGGGCTTTAAAAATTTCCTCAACTAGGGTGTAAAGAAGAATGGGAGTGTCAATGGGGGCTCTTAACGCAATCGTTAATGGAAGAAACCGAACAAAGAAACATTCTTTTAAAGATTAATAAAACTAATTAAACTTTACTTTTGGCAAACAAGTCGGAGCTAGGACTCAAGATCTTTTTAATCATCTAAAACTATTTCAGATGAAACTCGTTATTTCACCGCTTTTAGGGATTACATTCGTTTACCCACTGTCGATTTTCTCAGGAGATTAACATTAAACAACACGGACGCCTGAATTACACGATTCAATTTCATAAAAGTCAAAGATTTTGACCATTCTTATTATTTCTTTTGCTTCCCTATTTTTTTTACATAAAATAATTGGCCTAGAAATGCAAAAGTTAGTTAATTACGAGAATACTTTTCCTATTCGATACGAAGAGAACCAGAGCGGTATATCATTGCCTTAATGGAGAAACATCCCACTCCGATTGGGTATGCCAGTGCAGGATACTTTCACAGGCCTATAGTTCTATCTTGCAATGAAAGAACAAGTGCAGTTGCGAGATCGTTGTACGAGGGGCGTTCATAAAATTCGTACATTCACTGTGAGATAAGGGAGATGGGGCCATGAAACGAGGTGACGGAGTTAATCTTTTTCATCATAAGGACCACACAATTTCACACACTTCTCCCAACGATGGGGAACCTGACGGAGGCCATTCTTGTAGAAGTCATATTCTGACCATTGAGAAAGTGTTCCGCCTCAAAGATCACCTCGTTGTGGTCATGAAAACGCATGCCACGTAGCGGTTTCTACATCGAGGGAATAGGATGAAGTCATTGGGTGCCAGGTCTAGTGAGTAAAAGCGGTGAGGTAGAGAATTTCATAGCCCAAAGCAGCTGCATGTGCGAGTGTCCTGCGCTGAATGAACAGGCGCGTTGTCGTGGAGCAAGCGAATGCCCTTGGTCAGCCTCCCGCGGTGTTTCTTCTTGATGGCAACTTTAACAAAAGATTCCTGTATTATTTCAGTGTGATTGTTGGCCCTTCTGGACGTAGTCGGTCAGAGGAACACGTTGGCAATCCCAAAGGACGCTGAGCATCACCTTCCCCGATGACGCCACTTTGCAACAGTTTCATTTGCGTATCAGTGCGCGGGATCAACAAAGAAGAGGGGATTGGTAATAAGAAAAACTTACTCTAAAGACAATTGTTTGCTATAGAATATTGGGATATTGTTTATGTTAGGTAAACATTTAAAACTAATCGCTTCATATGACTTGTTAAAGGTGTGTGATTTGAATATCGACAGCGTGGAAACCGGCATGATAGCCATGATAAGATATAGTTTCGAAAAGGGTCTACGCATGCGTTATTGAATAAAAAGTATTGGCCGAGAAGCAGATACGAGTGACTTAGCGCGTTGTCGTGGTGCAAAACCCAGGTCTTGTTTATCCATACGCTGAGTCCATCTTAACTTACATTGTTAGCAGAATGGTGACTGCATGAGTTCACTTTGGCAGCTGTAGCTCGCCAACGGATAAAGGTGGAATGATGCGCCAAACAACATTTTGTTACCAAAGGTTGCCACTAGGTGAAGCTACTTACAGGAGTTTAAACGGTGTAATGGTTCATTCGCTACGGCAAAAGTCCGGCTTTTTTTTGAACAGATCTCGTATATTGTGAGGAACTAGGGCTAACACTGAACATCAAGATCCTGGAGAAATGGGTTTTCATAATTTTGCAGCATTGCTAAATCCGACCCATAAACATCCCGATCTACTCTAATCTACTCTTAGGAGCTGTGGGATTGAGTCAGGAGCACAAAAAGCCGATTTTTGCGTCTCGCTCCCAGTAGATTCTTGAAATAATTAAATATAAGTTCTACTTTAATCAAAGATTTCATGTTTTTCTGTTACTACTCCCTCCCTCCAGTCTTCTTTCTCATCCCCGAAGTGTCGGGCGCCTCTTAAGCTTGAAACACGAACTGTCGCTTTTCTAAATGAGATGGCTTTTCATTCAGTCTTAAAGAAAAAAAAACTGCATTTTTCCAGCGTCTCTAGAGAGCCTTCCACTCTGGAAAGGGGGTTCCCATTAAAATAATATGAGTCACTGGGTTTAATTTTTCATTCACCTGCTTCGGAATTCAGCGACACTGGAAGCGTATTCAGCGGGGTCTGGACCGAGTGGTGGCGCCGCTTCAGTTTTTTTTTTTTTTTTTTTTTTTTGAAATGGAAAAGAAAAAAAATAGAAGGAAAGACTGCTTTGAAAGTTTTAAAGCGGAGTGTCAGGAAAGGGATTCGTGGAAAAAGGATTGCTCTCAATATCCTGCAGGAAAAAGAAAAAAAAGGAGAGGTTTCGTTTATTTTCATCCCATCAGTGGAAATAGCTTCGACGTCTTCCTCTGTCGTTTCTTCCGGATTGGACTTATTTCCTTTCCAGGATGATTGAAGAACGCCGTTTTGCCACCTCTCATCCCATTCCAGCCAAGCTTTTTCCAAAGAATGTGTATTTCCCACCTTTAAAATGGTTTCTGTGGAGAGAAAATTTCGTTATTTCTTTTACGAGGAGCTCTTATATAGTTTTGGGTATTAATTGAAACGTAGGTAAATAGGTAATCTGGGTATACAGAGATATCCCTTAAGTAAATAGAACCCCTTCACAGCATCCACTGCATGCAAATCATCCAGCTTCTTAGAACTTGGTTGCTTTCTTTAATTTAGTCAGGCATAGAATAATCTTATGTTGCCACCTGGTAGGGTCTATTTTCACTGGGAACATTTTTTACGGGAACCTCTTTTCACTGTATGATCAAGCATTGTATTTTCAGTTGTGATTTTTGCGATTTATGTGAGAAGACTGGATGGCTCATGGAAGCTTTCGGACACCTATTTTTTCCTAGACTACCAATCTTGGATCTTTTTAGGGATGTTTATAGAGCTTTGTCTTCTATAAACAGGCTGGATTTTCTTGTATAGCAGCCCACTTGATTGCAGTTGGTTCTTGCTGAATTCTTGACTGGGAGAATTCAACCTGATTAGCGCTCCTCATCATTGTATTGAGAAACATGAGAAATGTATTACTATGGTGCAAAATTGTAAGTCCATTCAGAAAAATCTCTCTTACTTGAAAAAATATAAGAACAATCCTAACATCCCTCAAAAATTAAAATGTTACGCTCCAAAAAAAGCAGCTAATATTCAAATTATTTGATTCTCTTCATTTTATCCATACACTCAAAATGTCCAAACGTTGCACACTGGCTGAGAAGGAAAAGGGACAAATATTGACCTTTAAAGATGCTGGTTTGACCTCAAGAACAATTGATGTAAGAAAACGTATTCGCCACAAGTACTCTTGTCCACAAAAGTTAATAAGCGAATACGTATTTCGATCTCTTTGAAATACGTTTTCGCCCATTAACTTTTATGGACAAGAGATTTGTTTTATTGCATCATGTCTTTATCCACAGTGTATTCCCTCTTCTCATCAAGAACAATTGCTGAAAAGTTAGAAAGATCTAAAATAGTTGTGTTAAATTTCTTGAAAGATCCAGATAATTATGGATTGAAGTAACCATCTGGCCGGCGAAAAAGTTGTCAAAAAGAGAAGGACGCTTGGTGATTCGCAGGACAAGTTCCCAGACCATGACAGCGAAGCAGATTGCTGCAGATTTGAGCGAGTACGTTTCAGTTTGGATAGTAAGAAGAACAATCCACAGTACATCATTTATGAACTACGAGAAGCCAAAATCTCAAACACGTCGAATAAGATTGTGGTAAACTGAAATTATCCTTTCTGGAAGGAAAATAGGACGATAAAAAGTACATTGAATCCCTTAAAACTCATCTTTCAGGTGCAAAAAAGTTGCTGAGAAAAACTTTATATTCCAGCAGGATAATGCATCGATACACTGTTCAAAGGATGCAAAAGAATTACTCTGTGATCATAAAATAAATGTCCTAGACCTAACAGTATCATTCCAGATCTAAACCCTGTAAAAAATGTTTGGGGAATAATGGTCCCGTTAAATTTCTCCGAGTTGATGGAAAAATTCGCCAATTCAGTACGTGAAAATTGCAATTGAAGGAACTTGGGATAAACTGGACCTAAAGGATATGAAAAAAAATTGCTGACTCAATGACCGAATGTTGTATTGATGTAATTAAATGCAAGAGAAGCACTATTAAGAAATAACTAATTGTTAAAGAAAGATTTTTGTTTATGGACTTAACATTTTGCATCATAATTAAAACACTAAATACCTATAATGATTTGCAAAATTAAAATATCTTTGTCCTACATCTAATATATGTTTGTTTTAATGTTTTGGGTCCAGTGATGTTATTAAATTGTGTAGAAAGAAAGCTCTGTTCATAACATGAAAGAAAATAATACAACTCCTTGCCAAAAAATTAGAATAAGGGTATATTAGATTTTGAAGTTAAATTTGAGTGGAGATTAATCAACGAACTTTTGTAACTGTACGTTTCGACTTTTTTTCCTGGACGATGTACTTATTCCTCTAATAGATATCAAAAGAAAAATTAATATAGTCAAAATTTAAAACTTACATTAAATAAATTGAACGAAATTGGTAGTAACTTTGCAGTATAACATAGGGTTAACCTATTTTAGAGTTAACCTATTTGGCATGCTGTTGACCAACTTAGCACATTCTTCACGACTGATATTAGTCCGAAATGATTGATTTGCCAAATTCAAATCCTCTTTTGTCTGTAGAAGTCCTTGCTGAAGTCTAGCCTTCATCAACTTTCATAAATTTTTAGTTGGATTAATGCCTGGTGAATTATTGGCCATGTAACACACAGATATTTCATGGTGAAGACATTCTTTCTTGGATTTAGCAATATGACTATACCTTGTCTCAGCTTCAGTTGAGAGTGACGTCACGAGTGAAGCGGTTACAGTTCGCCCGCATGAAGAAATAATTCGAATAATTTTCTGTATAAAAAGTTCAAAATTCTCTCTGGAATCATATTTCATATTTTTCTCCTCGGTATAATAAAAAATCGGCCGATAGAAAAGGTACTTGACGAAATTTTTAAAAAAGTAAAATAATATGAATTCAGTCTGTAGTCGAGAATGGCGGCGTCTCTTGTTCCTGCGTGAAAGAGATGTCAGAAATGAAAGACGATCGAGTTGTCACGAAGAGGATTAAAATACTTTAAACATTATTTTAAAAAAATGATATCTGATAGACACCATTCGACTATTCTACTTTCGAGAAGCCACGCGATTAAAGGATATTTGTAACGTAGCATACATAACCTTAGAATAACTTGTTCTTTTAACGGCGGAAGGATACGATGTTGTGCACTATATCTGGTAAGGGACCTCATTCCATGACGTCACTCTCAACTGAAGCTGAGACAGGGTATAGACGCACCATCTTGCTGGAACAGAACGGAATCGCAGCATAGATCTCCAGATGATGGGATCATGAAATTGTCAAGTATTTCTTGATAGACTGCTGCATTTACTAGGCAATTTAGGATACATATCTTTCTTACTCCATAAGATTTCGGTACCATTACTGAAGCAGCAAATGTCATTTATCTGTTGAGGAAGTTCCTGCTGTAAGATGCTTGTGTCTGTCTTCACACACGTGACCCTTGGTCACCAAAAGACAAAGAGAATACGGATTCGTCACTAAATATCAGATCGTCGCATAACAAATGTCGTATTTCGAGGTGGGTTCCGCGCTTCAGCATGGTTTCCACGTTTAGTAGCAAGAGCCTATAACAAACTGCTACATTCCCAGGATAAACCTATCAGCGATCAGCTGCCTGAAATTTGCATGTCTGCGATGACATTTAATAGCGTTTGAACCCAAGCGAAGATAGTCATGACTTCATACGAAATACGAATACTACTTCCAATTCAGGTTGAATCACACTGCATCCAACGCCTCTCAAAACATCAATAAGGTATTCGGTATAGGCACCATAAACGAACGTACTGTCCAACGTTGGTTCCGAAAATTCCGGGCGGGAATGACGGACCTTTCAAATGAGCCACGCGGCAGACCGCCCAACGTGTTGAATGACGCTGATCTGAATCGATCTGTGGAAGAGGATCCGTCAAAAACTGTTCGGGATCTTGCAGGGGATCATGCTGTATCAGCGTCGACTGCCAGTAGACACCTTAGGACCATCGGCAAGGTGAAAAAGTAAGACAAATGGGTCCCATACGATCTGACGGAAAACCAAAAAGAACGATTGGAGGTGTGTACGGAACTGCTTTTGCGCCATGAAGAAGCGGGAATTCTTGATCGCATTGTCACCTGAGACGAGAAGTGGCTCCTATACGACAATAGGAAACGTTCAGCACAGTGGCTGGATGCTGATGAATCCCCGCGACAGTTCCCTAAACCCCCGTTGCACCCCTAGGAAGCTCATGGTTACAGTTTGGTGTAACATCCATGGTGTAGTGCATTACAGCTTCCTACAGCGGGGGGAGACGATCACCGCTGCGACCTACTGTCGTGAACTACATCGTATGCACACGAAACTGTGTCAGCAACAACCTGCACTTGTGCATCGCAAAGGCGTCCTTCTGCTGCATGACAACGCCCGTCCGCACGTTGCACGAACGACCGTGCAGGCACTACAGGCTCTGGGCTACGAGATGCTTCCACACCGTCCCGTACTAGGGCAAAGTAGATAAAAGGATGGGCAGTGACATCGACCGGAAGTCCGCCATTTTTGATCCCACTGTGAATCAGGAAAAGTGTACAATTTATATCCACTTCGACTGTGATTACTGCAATTTGGTACATAACAACCAGTCAAATATGTGTTTAGTTGAAAATATGAGGAAAAGCAAATAAAATTATTATGTGTATTAAGTTGTAACGTCTTCCTGATTCACAGTGGGATCAAACAGTGGGAATACGTTACAACTCAATACACCACCACTTTTGAATGTAAATTTTAATTTTTGAATAAATTCGCGTTTCTTTTGAGATCGACTAGAAGAATAAGTACATTAACCAGGAAAAAACTAAAACCTGTAGCTAAAAAAGTTCGTTGATTACTCTCCACTTAAGTTTAACTTCAGAACTTAAAATACCGTTATTCTAATTCTTTGGCAAGGAGTTATACTGGTCTTATAATTTTGCACGTAACTGTATTATAAAAAATCAAGCAGTTTAAAATAAAAATTGATTTGTACTCGTTCTTGAGGAATCTCTGAGCAGTTTCGTCATTATGAATGAAGATCGCTCAATGGTGGCATTTCAAAAACTGGAACCACTATCTTTTTTTTTTTTTTTTCACTATTTCCACTTGTGGAAACGAGAAAGAACTCATAATAGCGCCATCAAACGATCTGTGCTTTTGATGTGTCTACAAAGGCTAAAACCGAGCTCTCAACAAAAACGCAGTCGTTGAGAATCGTTTACGACTCTAGTCCGAATCACTCTCCGAATAGATGCCTTGGTCACTCAAATTGATTACAAAAACATGAGGGCTGTAAATTGGATTCGAGTGGAATCTTTGAGAACTCTAAAAATGGGAAGCGGTCCAAACATAAGGTTTATTTCTTTTGATGCTTTTAAAAATTTATTTTTTTGCCGTGTAATTTTCATTTTGCTAATTGGCCCGTTTTGTGCCTTGCTTTCTAAGAATCGCAAAAGTTAATTGAGAATATCTAGCACCCGGAAAGTGATCTTAGTCATCTACGAATAGCCGAAGTTCTGCTGTTTTTAAGTTGAATTCAAACTTGAAATCGATGAAGTCATGTTGTGACGCCTTGTGGGTAGTTCCAAGTGTCATTCATGATCGAATTAGAAATAATGATGAAAAATTTTCTAATTTTTTTGTCAGTACCAATTGAAGTAAGTTCACTTAGTAGCAGCCGCCTACCATATATTTAATGACCGATCTGGACCAGGAAGAAAAGATTTAATGTCCATAATCAGTAAGTTCTATAAGCGAAACTGTTTCCGTAACGCTTTTTGGTGTCGTTTTTTGTAGAATGATGTCCAGCCTTAAAACACTATCATTCTAAAACTACCCATTTTTTACAAATGTTTCTAATTGATTGGCCTGTGTCCTTATTATAATGTCATTGTAATGTGGGTAAGTTAAGAAGCAGCTATGCCGACCGGCTGGTAGAGACATCCAGTGATGATGTCATCGGATGGAAAATCAAGAAGAACGCTAGGCTGAAACAAAGATATGACGTCTCGCTTGGTGTCAATGTCAGCCGGCTGACGAAGCCGCGAAAATAAAGAACCCACCTCTGTTTTCTGTTGTTAGAATTAAACTTGAATTCTACATTAGCAGAAACAGTAAAGAGACAACAGAAACATAACAGTCTTTAATCTTTCTGCTCTATTTTGTTTCTAGTACTGCAGAAATCCTGGACAGTTTGGTCGATTGCAGCGGTCTCTTACGGTTGTTTATAAAATCAAGGGTATTTTCTTATTCTTCGTTTCGCTTCACCATTGTTTCCGATATTTTGATTTTCACTTGAGTTCATGACATTGCAGAAAGCGAGACATGTGATTGGTTGAAAGTACAACAGCAAGAACTGCAGAAACTTAAAAATTGAAAGTTTGTCTGTTCTACTTTTCTGCTGACAATTTGCCGAGCCAAGGCCTCCTATAGACAAGGCCTGCTCGCTCAGACAAAATGGCGGCAGTAGAAGGCTGGCAGATGATATAGCTGAGATAGATATTTTTTTTAAATGCTGAGCAAACAGGATCTCAAAATGTACAATATGATTTTTTATTGATCTGCCAGCCTTCTATTGCCGCCATTTTATCTGAGTAGTAGGCCTTGTCTGTAGAATGCCTCGGCCGAGCAGTACTTTTTAAAGAAGAAGTGACGTCATATTAGAGTTTCTGTTGTCTGTTTCTGCTGTACGTTCTGGTGATGTGGTATCAAGGTTTATCCTAATAAACTATGCTGTTAGGCCTATTGTTAAAGTAGCTGATTATTGGTGAAACCTATTTTTTTTATAAAAGCTAATAAGCAGGCCTGTTTTTTTAAATTCTAATAAAAAGTTAGGCCTGTTGTTGTCATTAGCTAATTAATATTAGGCCTATTGATAAAAATAGCCATTTAATATTAAACCTGTCGCTAAAAACAGCTAATTAGCATTATATCAAACAGTAAAATTAAAAGTCAACATTTTATATGATGCTTTCCAGCATGCTTGGAAATCGTTTTACGAATGCGATTCGTCTTTTGGATGGGAATTGTCATGGAAATTTATTTTCTTCCAGTAGACTGCAAAGAGTGCTGCTCTTTTTCTTAAATGGTTCGCTGCTGTTGTCGTTTTAATTAAAACGCATTCGATTCATGGGGAAAAGTGGGTGTTAGAGGGTTGGATGAATAGATGTTGTCGCCGGTGTCTAGAGATCGGTGGTTGTTCCCAGGAGCAGCTGAAGGTAATGGGGAATGAAAATTTGCGAATTTTAAATAAAGGAGTCTTTTGTGCACTTGCGTTCCTATTGCCGACGTAGTTTCTTCGCACTTGAATTCGAACATTTGATCGAAAGAAAAGAGGGAACAGTTTTTTTTTCCTCTCTCTCACTCTCTCTCTCTCTCTCTCTCTCTCTCTCTCTCTGTCTCCACCCAAGTGTCTTTATTTTGAGGCTTCGTTGGAAGAAATAAAAACCGGAGAATTGAAACCTTTCCCAAAAGACGGGAGAAGCTGCCGTCTTAAGAGCCAATTGTGTTCAAAAGAGCGAGAGATCCACT
>JAHWFO010074327.1:1825896-1912996 GCA_023313115.1 Rhysida immarginata | reverse complement strand
CGCTTCTTGACCGATATCTCCGGCACTGTTGGTCGTAGAGTAAAGCTACGGCCACACATAGTGCTACGCGACGGATGCGATGGACAAAATAGGGTGGCCAGACAGAGCGCGGCGCGACATTGAATGCGTAAGTCGGAAACTTTTCGTTGGAATTCGATCATATTTTAACAGTATACATTGTTACATGTACCCTATTATTTCCCCAAATATCATTATCTTAGGTGTTAAAGAACTTGAATAATTAACTTGTTGCTCCTAGTGGCGGCATTTTTATTTCTGTTCATATTTCAGTTATTGTTCAAATTAGGACCCATGTTCATATGAAGTTTTTTGCTTCGAATCACCCATACTATCTACCCTAAAAGTTTGTCGGTGTACTTAAAATTCACCCTGTATAGGCTGGAGCCATCTAAAAGTAACCAGTTTAAAAGGGTTTAAAAAAAAAAGTCTGTCTAATTTATCTTTGCACAAGAGCCAATATGTTGCCATGGATAACGGGAGAGGATTAACTCATAGTCTCTATTCAAGGCAACTTTAATTCATGGTCACCTAAGCAACTTAAGCCATACAGGCTTTGACCTGAATGAAATCACTAGTAAAAAACAGGCGCTGGCAGTTGGAGGATAAGGGCGAACGTGATTGGCTGAATTTGAAACTATGACGTTTCTCGCTCAATACGCTCAATATTTTGTAAGTCAATACGTCTTCGTGTTTTTTTTTTAAATCGACATCAAAAGAAAATCGATAAAGTGTAGGTTGACGCTTATCCACCTTTTGCAAGTCTGATGTTTTCATCTGAACCGGCCAGATGTCTCACTGTGCGTCCGCCATTATAACATGCCCACAGCCATGGATGAATGAAGACCATGCCATAGCTCAGTGCCTTGACTTGGTTCTTCTTTGTATTTGCTTTACAATTTGATATTTAATTCAGCATGGGTTCGTACTGTGCTATCGTTGTCTATTCAAATCGTCTATTCTAATTTATCTTGGCACATGCTAGGAAATGGAGAAAGGAAGAATGTAATTGAGCATGGAAGCAATATGTTGGTAGGAAGTGCGTGATCTCAGGATTTCCCCTTGAAAAATCCTCGTTGTCCTCGGCCGGGATCGAACCCGCGTACTCGGGCATCAGAGGCGATCACATTACCACTGAGCCACCGAGACCGATAAACGTTTTTGATTCAATAAAATAATTGTAAATGTCGAAATATGAAACAGGTGGCCAGTTCACATCACACTTTCTGAAGAATTAATTTATGTTCATAATCTGAAATAAAATTATAAACAGGTTTTAAAGTAAGCAAATAAAGACATTTTTACAAATACTGTCTAATTTCTTTTTTTTTTTTTACCGTCATGCTTCGTTGAAAATAGACTAAAAAATGCAATCGCAACTCGACATAAACATGTAACTTATGTTCATCACTTGCCAGTAAATATTAAAACTACAGCAGGAATGTCGTATATAATATCCGATTTTTAGGTATCTTTAATTAACGATGTGACATCGTAGGCAGTAATGCTAAAATTTAAGAGTGGATGAGAGGAATCGGAAGACCCGAGAGCTCAGAACGTAGCCACCGTATGTGTTTAATGGCGAGCGCATTCGAAACTTAAACATGGCCGAGCCCGTGATATCGAAAGTAAAAAGGTGGATACAGGGTGTTCGGAAGATGTAGGATAATAAGTACATGGTGTGATCCTTTGTGTGAAGACAAACTTAAAGTTCGTTATGCAAAATGTTCAAAGCTCAAAATTTAAGGATCTAAACGTCAAACAAAGTTTGCTAAAAAGCTGGCGGAAATCGTCATTTAATAAGCAACCCGTAGCCCACGAGAAAGACAGTCCCTGGCGTGGAAAAGTCACCTGATCATCTTACTCCGAGTACAATGTAACTTCATTGTTTCTAACAAACGAAAAATTGCTTATTCTTAAAATCCAAGAGGGGAAACAATGAAGGTTACATTGATACTCGGACTAAGATGATCAGGTGAATTTTCCGCGTCAGGGCCTGTCTTTCTCGTCGGCTACGATTCGCAACCGAGGCCGACGAGATAATGAGGCCCGGAAGCGGAAAAGTCACCTGACCATCGGGGTGCTAGCAACAATCCAACCTTCATTGTTTTCAACAAACGGAAAAACACTGATTGTTAATATCCAAGATGGAGACCTAGGAGGATTAATACAAAGGAGGCGCCCTCCTATTCACTGGCTCATTGTTGAGTTGAAGCCATATCCGCCATATTGGTAGACCCCTGCATGGCTGTTATCTACATGAACAACGTGTAAATATTGCATTAATACGTTAAAATTAAACAACAAGGCATGACTGTTAGTCTCTTATAGCAAGGAATTTATGAAATATCTATTTATGAAGTAGTTAATCTATACAGGCTTGGGGTCTTCCAATATGGCCGACGCCTCAACAATAGGCTTCAAGATTATGACGTCATGCCATCTCCTGTTATTAAACCTCCTTGGTAGAGACAGTGAAGGTTGGACTCAAGAACGAGGCTAACGAGAAAGACAGGCTCCGGCACTGAAAAGTCACCTGACCAAGATAGGTCTATTAACAATGTAACTTTCATTGTTTCCATTTTGTATTTTAACAATCAGTGTTTTTTCCTTTGTTGGAAACAATGGAGATTGGATTGTTAATAGACCTATCTTAGTCAGGTGACTTTTCAGTGCCGGAGCCTGTATTTCTCGTTAGCCTCGGACTCGAGATAAGTAGAGTCATGGTCTTTTAATCCTCTGGCATGGTCTTTAATTCTCTGGTCTGTGCACTCGCGCGAAATCCATTGTTTGAGTCCAACAATTGGACTTTTGTATTTACTGAAGAGTCGATTTTTACCCCCTCTATTGCATGACTTTGACTACAGCCCAAACTTAACAATAGGTCAGGTGTCTAACAATTGGACTGTTGTATTGGATTATCATTTAAACGATGGAAAATTAAAATTTTTCCCATATAGCGTCTCGTTTCTCAGCCTCCTTCATCGTCTTCCTCGCACTTCGAACTGAAGATATGGTGGCCGCCATATTCATTTCTAAGCCAGAATTCCTTGCGAGAACACCTTCTAGAGCGTAAAGCATCAAACTGGAATTTGGTCGGAGCGAGAAACTAGCTGCATTCGAAAACTCCGTGTTAGTCGTGTTAAGCGTGTCGTGTTGCTAAAATCTGATGCCACTTCCTGCACGAACCGTGTCCCGTATTGCAAAAGTCCTAGCACGGAGCACGGGCTTTTTAGGTCCGTGTTCGTGTTAGTTCTCTAGCACGACATTGGCGCGCATGCTCATTATGGCATTCCTCCTCTCTCTCATGAAAATCCGTAATGGTGGGAAAACATTGTTAAGGGACATTGTTAGCTCTAAAACAATACAAAACATAAACGTGCAAGTAATCACAAGCTACATTCAAGAACTCCGTGCTAGTCGTGTTAAGCGTGTCCTGTTGCTAAAAATCTGATGTCACTTCCTGCATGAACCGTGTCCCGTGTTGCAAAACGCCTAGCACGGAGCACGGGGTATTTTCGTCCGTGTTCGTGTACAGCCTTCTCTAATCATGTAAGCTGTGGTTCGTGTTAGCTGTCTAGCACGATATTGGCGCGCAAGCTCATTGTGGCATTCCTCATCTCTCTCATGAAAAGCTGTAATGGCGGAAAAACGCCGCTTCCCTGATTATTTTATAGTTATACTTATTAATTGCGCCATCATCCCATGATTAATTAGTGTAGAAGGAACTCTATTTGTTCAAGAACATCGGTTATGGAAAGCAGAAAAGTTATTTTTGATAATCGGAGAAGATTGGGTCGAAAGTAAAGTGCCTATCGCTAATAGCTCCACTATCTCCATCTGGTGGGAAAATTGTAACCACGATAATTAGGACACGACTTACTGGATGCTAACGACCTGTTCATTTAGCCGATTTCCATTGTTGTTTCAGGCAGACAAAACAATACCGCCTAGAGAGAAAGCCTGCTCACGGAAAAATCATACATTGTTACATCACCTACGGTACGGACAATTTCGTGCTTATTATTGATAGAAATATGATCAACAATACCCTACCGTAGGTGATGTAACAATATTCTGCCTGATCGGTCTCAACCAACACCACCTCCACTCAAAGCCTGAGCGCGAAAATTTCATACATTGTTACATCATCATGCGGAGTCATAATTTAGGGCTTATTATTGGTAGAAATACGATAAAACATGACTCCGTATGATGATGTAACAATGTATGAAATTTTCGCGCTCAGGCTTTGAATAGAGGTGGTGTTGTCTCAACCAACACCTCCTAGCAAGAAAGCCAAACAACTGGAACGTCATCGATTGTTACATCATCATGTTTCGACCATTGTTAACCGTATTTCTACCAATAAGAAGTCTTAAATTTGGTCGACTTATGACGATGTAACAATGCATGACGTTTCAGTTGTTTGGCTTACATTGATGTTTGGAATCACACTATGTAATTATTATCCTATATTTTCCGAACACCCTCTTTAATACCTAAAGAGGATTGAAATGAGTTCAAATTCAATAAAAGAGGTGGTGAAATGGTTAAGGCACTTGCCTGCGGAAGCGAACAAAGTGACTTCGAGTCTCTCCTTTTATGTGGCTCTGTTTATTTTTTTTTTCAAATGAATAAATTAAAATTTTACTAACAATAAAACTCCAGGTAAATAAAGTTTTGTTTAAAATGGCATTTGACAGTATGGAGAAAGTATTAAAGTTGTTTTATTTTTTTTATTTTTTTTAACATTATTCAGAATATTTCAATATTGGTCGCATGGAACACATCGGGTCGATAAGACATTTCTAACCAGCATTGAGCATTGGAGTATCGACAGTCTCCATAGCCACTGTAATATGATTTTTCAGTTCATCAGTTCCCACAAATTGGGGCGATATCTACTGTTAATTTCATTTAAAAATACTTTCATACTTTCTTTATTGAATACAAAAACCATAAGTGCATATCCATGTTTATTGCTTTTTAATGATTTTTTAAAAGTATAAAGATACCTTTCGGATACTTACTATGAATTACAAGTGAGATAACGCGAGAGAGATCGAATAATAATTGAAGAGTAATTTTGTCAAATGCGTTAAGTGCCAAAAAAAAAAAAAAAAAAAAAAAAGATTCACCTGAAGTTTTATTGTTGGAAAGATTAAAAAAAAATATTCCAGAAACTCTCCCCCAACAGGCAGAAAGCCAAAATAGGGTTAATAAGTACAGCTAAAAAAATATCTTTATTTAGTTGTATGTTATCATTATTAAAAATAGAAGGAAATTTAAAAGCAAGGTCAATAATAGCGATATCAATCTTGTAAGCATCAGTCACAAGAGCGAAGCATTACGTCTTTAACTTCTTGAAGATCGTAGTCCAATGCGTGAAAGAAGATCCGGAGCTATCACCTTTGATAAGTTTCTTTAAGAGAATTTGGTTTTGTTCAATGTTGTCAATTAGAGAAACGCTAATTTCCGTCCAAATTAGTAATTTCAGCCGGATGAGTCAAGCGATTTAGATGATTTGAATTAGTTACAAATTTTACAAACATATTTGAGGAATGGAAATTTTCATAAAGAGATTATAATTATAGTTATTACCAGTGTACCAAATAGGTAAACAATAATGGGAGTTTGATATCACCTGGGTTTGGTACAATTTCCAAAAAAACAGTATTTCAAGAAAAGAAGTTTGAAAGTCTACGTGTAACACTATTCGGCGAGAAAGTTCAAGTATGAGATGTTGACGATGGAGATTTTTTTTTTTTTTACCATCTTTCTTTCTTTCTTTCTTTTTTTTATATACCAAATTTACCATTTTTTCAAGTCTTTTATATGATTTTTCTTTTGGGTAACTTTGTCTTGAATTGAATAGAATGTTTCAAATCTATTTGTTTTATTAATAGAACTAATAATACATGATTTGGATAGAATAAAAATGAATCCATTGTTGTCTAATCAATTAATAAAATTATTGATAGAGCGTTGCAATAACAGTTTATCATATTGTCAGCATATTGCAAAAGTTGAGCGCTGGAGTTTTGAACAATTATGTCAACGTCGATTACAAAGAAATTATAAAGTATAGACCCAAGAGGTGATCCTTGCGGGACATCAGAAGAAATTCGACCAATAATTTCCGAGTTATAGCATTTAACATACAAACAAAATGTTCTGCCAGCTAGCATCGGAGAAAGCCAAGAACATAAATAGTCGGGTATGCAAATTTAGATTAGGATAACTCGGAATTTGCAACTGAAAGTATATGCTGCTAGTGCGTTAACATTTCGTTAAGTTTTATTTTTATTTTCCGTATGCCTTAACGAATTTTTAATTAGTATGAGCCTTGGTATACTAAAATACACATATACAAAATCACTTTATTGACGTCTTCGGAGGAAAAAAAAAAAAAAGCTTGAAAGAAAAAAAAAGAGTCATGTGACATAGAAGGAGCGATTGTACGGAAACGGACTAGAGACGAGCACCAACAGTGAGCGCTTTTTCAAGTCATTTAGGTCCTTCTTTTCTTCCATGCTGATCAAATTGCATAATTTGAATCATATGATCTCAAACTGTTTCCATGAAAGAAATTTACGTATGTTTCATACAGTTCTCTATCGAATTCATTGGTCAGGTGTATGTGCATTGTAAGAACATAAACACCTGGAAATGATTCATAAACGTAGTCCACACTAGAAAGACATGACTGCCCGTTCCCGTAATGGGAAAGGCTTTTCTTCTGCATTAAAAGCCACTTTGCAAGGAGCATTGTTTGGAAGCAAACCAATTCCTTGATGGTTTTGGGTGTCTGCCAGAGGAAATGTAATTACTTTGAAGTCCTTTAGAAATTGATTTATGCCATTTAATTACTAGTTTGATATTAAAGACTAACTATCTAATTGTAATGGACTCGTGCTACCTTTTATCATTTTGTTGCGCTTCATTTGATTTAATTTTTATATCCATCGTCTACGTTATGCTGTGAAAGATGTTAAGCGAAGCCGGAATTTGAAAAGAAATGACAACACAGAAAGCGCTTGTGTCGCTCAACAAGGCGGTTTTGTGTGTTGAGGAAGCAGTTTAGTAGGAAAAAAAAGAAAGCAGCAACACAAGGTGTCGTGGTTGTTTGTCTTTCTTTCATTTGCGTGACAGTTGTTGTCATCGTTGTTTTTTGAACTCTTCAAGGGCGTCGAGTAAAAAGGAAAGGCGAGACCAGGTAATAAGAGAAGAAGAGGAAGCAAAGGCTTCGAAGGTGTTGGAAGCAATTTAACGGTTTCGTCTTCGCAACGTTTTATGATGCTGGGAAGAAAATTAAACTATTTCATCAGCTTTATTAATGTTCCTGCCACTTTGTTGGATTGTTTTTCGAGTTATGCTTTTTGCATTTCATTTGATTTTATTTCACGGAAGTTTTAATTCATTACATAAAAGCTTTGGTGAAATAAGAGAGTTATTGGCGTTCCTTGTAACGTTATAGTGAACCTAAAATACTAGCCCAAACTTTCAGAGTTAGGGCTAAATCATTTTCATGGTAGTAATTCTTGCAGTTCATCAAGTTTTTTTTTAAGTGTTATGCTCGAGAATAAGTTAACAATATCTTCGGCTATCATGTTATCTTTAAGCAGCTTACAGGGTTCAGTGCAGCTTTTGATGCTTCAGTCCACAGTTGGCAGGTTTGTTGGAATCGAATATTATTCCAAGATAATTTTACGTAATTTATAAGTTGGGGAATACATTCAATCCACTATTCTCCATCTATTCTCTTCTTTGTGGGCTTTAGGAAGAGACTATAAACCTTGGGTTAACAGATAATTGTTATTACACATCGTATCGGAATATTTTTAAAAATATGTTTACTGAAGATTTTACGCGTTCTTTGATTTGTTACAAGTAGGATAGACCCTGCAAGAGTCGAAATAGACGATGGATACAATGAGTCGAAATACTAAACATAAAGATCATTTGTGGACATATCATTTATTTTTCCTTTGTGATATTTACATGTTATGATCTATATAATTCAAAGTATTTGTATCGCTATTATATACAGGGTGAGTCAAAAGTTTGTTCCCCCCCCCCCCCCCCATATAATTTCAAAACGATTGGAGATACATCAAATCTGTTGCAGGCAGCATATAGGAAGTTAGTAGATTATTAAGAGATTAAAAATAAGCGTAAAAATAAACCCAGATAACAAAATGAAATTTCGGCTCTCAATATACATTGGAGTTTTGTAACTGGCTTCTGTGTTGTTTGAGGAAAGTCCTGATTTTGTTAACCATATGCTGTGGTCAGACGAGTCCCAGTTTTCCCGAGATGGAGTAGTTAACAAACATAACCTTCATTACTGGGGAGATGTAAACCCCCGATGGCTGCGAGATGCAAAACAATAGCAGAACTGGAGAATAAATGTGTGGGATGGATTATGAAATGGCATCTTGGAGGAACCTGTTTTCTACAACGGTTATCTTAAAGGTCCAGAGAAGGTACAGAGAAATGAGTTTGGACGGCTTCGCCGCAAGTGGTTCCCGCATGATGGGGCATCTCAACATTTTGCAGCCATTGTACGTCAAAGACTGGATGACATGTTTCCACGTCGATGGATTGGCTGAGGAGGTTATCCTGATTTGACGCTACTTGATTTTTTCCTTGGGGATACATCAAGGACAAAGTGTATGCCACCGTACCAGCATCAGTAAATGATTTGAAACATTGACTTGTACAGACATAACACTCATCATGATGTTAGATGTGATGGGTTCTGTGAAAAACGGTGCACAGTTAGGCATTGCTGCAGAAGGACACGACATTGAGCATTTCATTCATTGACAAACCTCAATGTAGCTTGAGCACTGAAATTTCATTTTGTTGTAGTGGGTTTATTTTTATGCTTATTTTTAATTTTTTTTTGTTAAAATCAGCGTTTTGAGCTCTTCAACTGTTCAGTTGGAAATTTTTCTCTACCTGTAACTGTTACAACGTGCAAAATTCGAGGTCAAAGGTCAAATTCGAGACCACCATGTGTTGCTTGCATCTCCACTCGTTTTGAAATTGTATGGGGGATAACAGACTTTTGACTCACCCTGTATATGAAATATGGAGGGTTTGCAATGCATTTTACATTTTATTGATGAAAAAATCCACCAATCGGTTTCGACATCTTTTCCCGGCTTTGTCAAGGTAATAATAAGGGTCGTACAAATGAAAACGAAAATTATTTATTTTATCCAAAGTGTATACAAGGAATTTAAAAATACTCTCCAAATGCATTAAGGCATTTATTCCACCGTGTAACAAGGCGTGTAATTCCTTTATGGAAGAAGTTTTTCGGTTGCTGTGTGTGGAACCATTGTGGAACATTCCAAAACCTCTGACTTCACGTCCGACTGAAACCTGCGGCCTTTCACATGTTTTTTGAGATCCCTAATCACGTGAAAGTCACATGGGGATAAGTCAAGCCTGTAAGGTGGATGCTGCATTGCTTACCAGATGAACTTTTTGATGAGGTCTACCGTTGCTTTCGAGGTGTGAGGGCGCGCCTTGTCGTGGAGAAGAAGCACTTCTTCTGTAAGAAGTCCAGGGGCGAGTTTCTGGACATGAGATCGCGGTTTAGTAAGCATTGCTCATACGTCAAAATTGCGTAATGTCAAAGCCTTCCAATGATAATTGCTCTGATCTTATGCAATTTTGACGTATGAGCGATGCTTACTAAACCGCAATCTCAAGTCCAAAAACTCGACCCAGGACGCTTGCATTTGATGGCCGCGCGCAGTGCCTTCATTGTTTCCCCATATCGTGCTGCGTTAACTGTGGTGCCTTTTTCAAGAAAGCCCAGAAAAATCGGGCCTTTGCGATGAAAAAGCACGGTCAACATCACCTTCACCCATAATGTTTCCTTTGACAACTTTGACGCTTGCTTTCAGGCTGGACGAAGCGATCACGCACAGAGCTTCGAAGCGCTAGCTATCGTTCTTTCTCACGTGATGCAACACTTCAACCTATTGTTCAGTTCGCACCTGGGGTTTCGCAGTTGTTGAAAACAAAAACTTACGATCATACACGTCGTCTTTTTTTTTTTCCACACAAATTTTCGTTTTCATTTGTACGACCCTTATAGAATGAATAACTGCAAAAAATTTGCCCATTTTAAAGCAATCATATTATATCTTGTTATTCAATTTCAAACATATTTTGCAGCTATTCATTCCATCACCTTGACAAATCTGGGAAAAGATGACGAAACCGTTTGGTGGATTCTTTCATCATTGAAATGTAAAATGTATTGCAAAGCCTGCACATTTCATATATATTTACATGTGTTCATCTTTCGAACTTTTTTGCGCCTTGTTATACATCCACGTAGCAGACTTGCATTTTGTCCGTGCAGAATCGGTAATCTGTACATTAAACCATGTTTCTTTAGAAAATTTGTTAATCTTTCTTATTTTATGTAAGCACCAAACCCGTTTTCTTGGTTTTGTGTCTTCTCTTTTCTTATTTTATATAAGTACAATAAATGTGTTGTCACTCGGCAATAAAATAACGACGTGAAAGCGTGGCTTCTAATTTAATTCAATTTTACATGAAGTCTATATTGATGATGATTAATCTCGCGTGTGATATATTAATTTACACTGAAACTAAACATGAATCAGTTGAGTCACCAAGATGGACGCCTTGCTATTGGAAATTGCTTTCGGAATTTCCGTTTTTTCACACTTTTAGGAATCGAATTAAAAAAAAAATTTAAATATGCCACGATACTATTAATGCACTAATCTTTCGATTTAAATAAAGTTGTTTGTGATTGTAGAGTTGTCCTTTAAGGATTGATGTAGTGGAAAATGTTAAGCCGCGTTTGAAATCTTCTTATGCGAATTTGATTGCATACGGTATTGGATTTGTTAATGACAATATTGCTTGTATTGTTCCCTAGAATTGGTGCACATTTTTTTTTTTTTTTTTTAGAAGTTTTAAGTTTACGGAGTTTAGTTTGTGTTACATTTTAGTTTATAATAAGGTGTTCTATATGAGGTCTGCATGTTTTAAGCTGTTGTCCATTGTTTTAATTTTAATAGACACTTTCAGATAATTTCAGAAGTTGTTTTTTTTTTTTTTTCCATCAAGCATGAATTTTTTTTTTTTTTTACAAAACGCAAGGTAAGTAAAAAAAAATATTTTAACATGGGAAAAATTTTAGTGTTACATTGGAAGTCAGCGAGCGAGGAAACTTTTAAGCCAGGTATTCACGGCCGAGACGTTGCCCTGCCCTGCCAGGAGCTACGCCCCCGAAGCAACTCGGAAGTATCCACGCTGGTAATTACATTTATCGTTCGGCTAATGACTTTAATGATTTGAACTGACGTTAGTGATTATACGTATTCCTTATCCTTTGATTCACCTGTACCTGAACTTCTGACTGTTTACTATTGCAAATACGAGGCGTATTCAGAAAGTATATGTAAAGAAGAAGAATACGAGAATTTCAGAATTTCCCATGAGCACAAAGCGCTCGTGTATGTATATACCTCGCACAATATTCAACATTTTTGCACATAGTTTGCAATTGTATTTAAACACTTATCACAGCACTCAATGAATTTCTGCATGCTCATTTCGCAGAAGTCTGCCGCCGGTGAGGAAAGCCACGCAGTTTTCACTTCCCCATGGTCGCTGAGATGCCGGCTGCCGACGAACTCTTTCAGAGACCGGTAAAAGGTGGTAGTCACTGGACTCGAAGTCCGAGCTGTTAGACGGGTGATCAAATTCTTCACAACCAAAAGATCTGATTAGTTGGGAACAGCTTGACCAGTGACTACCACCTGTTCCGGGATCTAAAGGAGTTCATCGGCAGCCTGCGTTTCAATCTTGGCTTTCCTCACCGGCGGCAGACTTCTATGAAGTGAAATGTAGAAGCTCATTAAGTGCTATGACAAGTGTTTAAATCAACTTGGGAACTGCGTGGAAAAATAGTTACAGGTGTATAGAATCTGGTAAAGAAAAATTTTTTTGAAAATATCTATAGTAGTTTTGTTTTTATTGCAAAACGGAACTTACTTTCTGAATACACCAACGTCTGTCTGTCAATTCATCTGTATTTATTTGTTTGGCGATCTATGAGATCTGACTATCGATCCTAATATTGAAGATGATATCAAGTATATTTTATCATTCTCTATTTATTATGTGTGTACATTTGACCCCTCATTTTTGTCTAATTGATACAGCCGTCTCGCTTTCTGCACATGGCCAGTGAATAAGTGAATCACGAGCTCAAGTGTTCGTTTTCTTGCTGCATCTTCTCCACGCCCGAGGAGGCCTTTTTACTACAGAAGGAAGACAGCTGTGAATATTTATTTATTCGTTTTAACTTTGTACTCATTTGATTTTAGTCAGCGAAGTAGCTTTTGTACTTTCATCTTTACTTATCTGCAGTTATTAAATTGTTCATGTGTTTTATCATCATAAACGGATCTGTCTTATTTATGCTTTATTATTATTATTATTATTATTATTATTATTATTATTATTATTATTATTATTATTATTTATAAAGATAACGATTATTCAAAGGAATTGCACAAAATCTTTTTGTACAGTAGGCTCCAAACGCACAGATTGCTATAGCACAACAAACAAGCTTGGAATTAAACGCGCGAGATGGATTCGAATAAGCAAAATCGGATAAATGAATAATAGAACACATGGGAAAAATAGTTTTCGTCCAAAGACCCCAAGCTGCCTTCCAATTTACCCAAATATTACCACTAATTAAATTTAAATGCACTTAATGATATTTAATTTTAATTAAGTAATACTTATATTTAATAATTTAATATTTATTAATTTTTTAGTAAAATTTTATACGAAATACGTATATGAAAGATCAGTAAATAATAAAAACCAGAGTTATCGAATTTTGTCGTCACGATGCTCCCCCCCCCCTCAGCAAGGGTATCAAGACTGGCACCCGGGGCATCACGCTCCCGTCGCTACCTCATTGAAAGTCCGTATCACGTCGTATCATAACACTTTCGGGCTTGCTTTACTAGCTCGTGCTCACTGGACCTACCTTCAGGAGCTTCGTATTGCTTCCTTCTGTCACTGTTATTAAGTACAGAAAAAATTTCAATAAATACGATTACATACTACTATTAATTGCAATTGCTACTATTAATAAAATAAAATCTTTTCATCAAGTTTTATTACATAAATAAGTTGCACTTTCTAATTAATTTGTATTGCAATTTTTTAAACATTAAAATAAACTCTTAAGAAACATATGCTCTTAATAGTGGGGGGGGGGGACGCAAGCAGAAAAAAAAGGAAAGAGTTCAAGAAGCATCCAGAAAAATACAGAAAAGGCGCATCCGCGGAAGATTCTCATTTACTATTTTACTAGCAGAGGCACCCGGCGTTGCTCGGGATAATTCCAGTTGTAGGTAAACCTCAAGAAGTTAAGTAATATCTCAAATTGGTTTTAGATAATTCTATAATACCATTGTAGAAGAAGCTCCCGCTGTTCAGATGTTTCCGACGCCCGGATAACTTTTTGTCTACACTGAACAATACTCGGTCTTTTCTTCGATGACTATCGCCCGGGACAAACCGGCGTCTTTGGATATCTTACCCGCTGGAAGAGGAAGGGGAAGCTGCCGTCGCGTCTGGAAGGTTCTACACTGTTCAAGGGTTACAAACACACAAATCGTCAGAACATGTGTTAGGGAGATGGAGCGAGACATGTGAATCTCTTTGACTCTTAGAGATACTCCCTTATCTACATAGTGTTAGTATAGTCATTTCCTGCTCATAGTTAATAATTCTTGGAAAAGGATGTTCTGTTACTGCATCATCTTGAAAACATTGTTGCATCATCACTGGTTTCCATTGCAACAGTACTTTTTCAGCGTTGATATGGAATATATGGTAACAATAACTTCAACGAAACAATTCTCTTTTTGACACTGGATATACATGATCGCTTGTGTCTGTATGCTCTGCAATCCTAATTTGAGTGGGGTTATTGATTACTTGGTAATCTGTTGTTGCAATTGCATTCTGCTCCTGAAGCAAAAAACTTGGCCATTCATAACTTTGTATGGTTTTCGCGTGCTTTTTATTTAATTAATATGTCAATTAACCCAGAGGATCAAAAAGCAGTGCAGGTTAGAGGAAGGACGAAAAAAAACAAGAGCTCGCTACTACATTGGTGTAGTGTGGAAGATAAATTCTTTTGCTTACAAATATTGAGTTTTAATTATAATTGAGAAATACCGTAGCCAACGAAAAAGACAGGTCCCGGCGCGGAAAAGTCACCTGACCATACTAGTCCGGCCAACAATCCAACCTTCATTGTTTTCAACAAACGAAAAAATATTGATTGTTGAAATCCAAGATGGAAACAATGAATGTTATATTGTTTCTCGGACTAGTATGGTCAGGTGACTTTTCCGCGCCGGGGCCTGTCTTTCTCGTTGGCTATGGAGAAATGCGTAATGACGTATTAGTCGATGGGTGAGGGCTCACTTCATTAAACAGTCTTGGTCCAGGTAAGTAATCTTTGGGCTATAGCTTGAAGTATTTGTCTCGATATCACCAGGGAAGGGGGCAACCGTTTGCGGTAAATCGACGAACAGGATCGTCCTAATATAGCAGAGTATTATTTTGGCAATGGAGTCGCAAAAGTTCGAGCGAGAAAAAGTCTTAACGACAGTTCTTAATTCTAATTAAAATAATTCTCAAACAAGAATACCGGACGCAGACGCTGAAGCAGCCAAGCGTGACGCGCAAAGCGAGATCTCGAATGGGTCGCCTGGTCGGATGCTGTTCGTGCTCGGAGAGAAGTATGGGCGTCAATAGATTGGGCAGTGGCTGAGCTTGAAGACGTTGTAACAGGGCTGGCTGTTAACGAAATCTCGGTGTCTCCAAAACTAGGGTCCGTGTTGTGGCTATCGTTACCTTCACACGACCGACTGGCTGAAGGGGCCAAGTTGCTCCCAGGGTTTATGAGCTCCTGCGAATCGTTGACGGGAAGTCCCAGTGGCGGCTGGATAAATGGCTGCGATGCTGAACTTTCTGGCCCGCCGTCAAACGAATTCTGGGGACGAATTTTCAAAGACGTATTTTGGCAAAGTTCATAAGTGACACAATTTCTTGCCTGTGAGACGTCTTTGCTTCTTGGTTTGAGAGAGTCCGGAAAGATGTCTGTCGGGCGATCGATGCGCTATGTGGCCTAATCTGTGCCGGTGGCCGACACTCGTTTTGACGAGGACGTGAGGAAACGCTGCAACGATTTCGTGGTGCCGTATCTCGACGAGGGTCTGCGAGAAACTCCTTCTTCTGGTACCGTGAAGGCTGAGACTGATCCCCCGGCCTATGATAATTACGAAATTTCAAAGTTCTTAAATTATATATCTTGCCTGCTGCCTTGGTCCAAACTCCCTTCCTCGTATTTGTGGGGTGGGGGAACTTGCAGTTACATTTTAAGTCCACACAAGGAACATTACTTCCCAAGTACTCTCTAAAGAAGGCGCTAATTACTCTCACACGAAAATCAACTTCTGTTACCATTTTTTGTACTAATTTTGGTTTTGCTTTCGCTGGTCGGAAATTAATTTCCGATGCCTACCCGCTTTGGCCACCCGGGTAGGCAATTTTCTGAAGTCTTTAGATATACGAGGGGCGATTGATAAATAAGGTTTCCATGGCTGTAACTTTTTTATTTGTTAACCGATTTTCAAAATTCTTTTTGTATCTTATATTCGTTTACCTCGCCATCAGAACCAACTCATGTCCCTTAAGGGGCTCTTTCTTTTTTGGGAAGTGGTGAAAGTCGCAATGTGCAAAGTCTTTCATCTTTGAACTGTAGGCGCTGCAACGCCTCTGGTATGTGGTGACTCGTGTGCGTGCGGACGTTATCGTACTCCAGAAGAGGGTCCAAAGCTGCCATTCAATCCTGGTGTCAACAACAACTCCGGAATTCCTCTCCGACGGGTTCATCCAACTAGTCACGCGTTGGCGCAATGCGTGGAAAGGGATGGGGACTATGTCGAAAAGTGAATAGTGCATTACATTGAGGACAAATGTGAGTATAAGATACTAAGAGAATTTTGAAAATCGGTTAACAAATAAAAAAGTTACAGCCATGGAGACCTTATTTATCAATCCCCCCTCGTAATTTCATAAGCTAGTTTATTTGTATTGCGTTACATCAGTTCCTGTCTTGTCGGAAGCACTTAGCAGTCTGCCTGGCCTTTCTGCAAATGACTTGACATTAAAAAATAAATCTAAAGGTTATTTAATAGAAAGATTTTTATGTAATTCCTTAAGAATTCGTCTAAATATACAACCTCTGACAATTAAGTTCGGTGAATGACCTCATATTGCTAACGGTCGTAAGAGTGCGCTACCGTCGTATCCTGCCCCAGACAGGTCGAAACATGTTTAAACAAATTTGAGAGAATCAGCGCTGCGAATGTGTTTACAGTGTTTAAAGAGGACATTGAAGAGTGAAGGTGTAGTGCGCGTGGTCAAAACCCAAAATGTATCAGCGAACGAAAGAGACTCATGAAATGCTGACAACAGTTTACAGAGAAAGTGGTATCACTTTGAAGTGTGTTTATGGGTGGTTTAAACGGCTCCGAGGAGGCCGGAACACCGTAGAAGACGCCCCCTGAAGTGGCCAGACATCCAACATAATGTTACGACCCAACTGAAGGCTATCCCTAAAAACGACTACGCCAGGAGTTTCCAGGACTTGTACAGCCGTTCCCAGAAGTGCATTACCATCGACGGGGATTACTTTGAAGGATAGTAACTGCTGTTTCATATAAGCCAGCAATCCACTCGCAATATGAGGTCATTCACCGAACTTAATTGTCAGAGGTTGTATGAATAATTATTGGGTGTTATTAAATGGAAAACAATATAGATCTCCAAGCTATAAGAACACGAGCTGCCCTGGTGGTGATAATGCACAACTTTAGATTAAATAGTTTATCTTCTTCGAATTGAGTCATCATTGAATTTGAATAGGTTTTTATTGTACTATAATCTCCTAGATTCTGTCTAACAATGCATAATGTGATAAAAGTTTCCGGACATCTTTACTATCTCATACATTTACACTACATCCCTGATTTCATGAGAATGACTATGGTGGGTAATTAAGGAACCTTCCCGTTGCTACTTGTATGTCCTTTACTCTCTTATGATAACTTTCTGCAAGATTTCGGAGGAGTGAGGCAGGAATTCTCGTCCATTCTTTAAGAAGAGCGTTGATGAGCTCACTCACCATTAGACTTATATGGCCTAGCCCCACAGAAGATCCCACAAGTTTTCAATAGACTTATATTTAGTCTGCACTCTATATTTTGTCTCTTAAAATTGACAACTCCTCCCCGTTGCTTCCCATGACTACGCACTGTGATATTGTCATACCGATATAGAAAATGTCTAATAACCAATGTTGGCCGAGCAGATTTATCCGAAATCTCAAGGTTAGAACCTACTTCACAGTGGGTACCTGACAGTCATGCATCCGAGCATCCGCCAGATCCATATTTGACCATCTGATTGCCATATGCACACCGATACTCGTCGCTCCATATGAGTTTCCCTTATTGCATCGTCAATTTCGGTAGACAATACACCATTCCTAACCTCGCTTCACATTGATACTGTTCATGTTGGGCTTCTGAGCAATAGCAGGGCTATGGAAAACTATGGTCCACAATTCCGGCGATGAACGATTAAACAGGCGGTATATAATTACTGGATCATGTCTTTTTCATTTTGCCATTTTCTTTGACCTACCACTTGGTGATTTCACCATGCCGTCATGCATCCGAGCATCCACCAGCTCCAAATTCGACCAATTGATTGCCATGTGCCTACCGATACTCATTGACTCACATTGAGTCAAAATCATTCCATTGTTGCCTGATCCAATTTTGTGAGCTATACACCTTCCCTAATGTCGCTTCATCTTGATACTGTTCTTGTGGGGCTTCTGAACCGTAGCAGGGGTCTGGAAACCGTAGCAGTGCACAATTCCGGCGATGGAAGATTATACTGGCGGTATACAAGTACTGGATCATTTCTTTGTCATTTTGCCCATTTTCTTTGATCTTTGGTGGTTTCACTGATGTTGCTCCTTGAGCTTGACGTCACCGACAGTTGAACGGATCATGACAAGTTTCGCTACAGACTTGTTGCTCTATGTGACAACCTAGGATGGCAGCACATTGCAACTGATTGAACGCTGTTGAGCTCACGTGTATGAACCATGAAGAACTCGAGTAAGGCCTGTTTCTATATACCGGGTGGGCAAGAAATAATGTGAGGTGTTCAGAGCTCGCTAGCGGGAATTCTATTAGGCCAAATACAGTACATTTTGGTGTATATACTTAGTGGAACATGCAGTTTCGATTTCTGCAAAAAAAAAAAAAGTACCAAAAGTCGCCATAGGGGGCACTTATTTCAAGAAAACAATGAATACATTTGCATAAGCGCGTTCCGTGTTGAGCAATCATGACAATAAAAGGCAAGGCTGAGGATTTCCCATCATTCACGAACGAATGGCCTGACGATGACGCTTATTAGTCAAGTTGTTTTATCAGAAGAGCGACAATGCTGGATTCTACCACTTTTATGCAGGATGGTGCGCCACCGCACATCGGACGTCAGGTGCAGCAGATCTTGCGAGAACGTTTTTCAGACAACAGACTAATTAGTCGTGCATTTCCCATGGTATGGCCACCCAGGTCTCCTGATCTCAACCCTTGTGATTTTTGGTTATAGGGATATTTGAAAAGCCTTGTGTATTAAGCACATGTTCCTGACCTCTCAACCTTAAAGGATCAAATAACGTTACATATCAGACTAATTAATGCAGATACGCTGCGAGCTGCCGTAGAAAATGTCGTGTACCGCATGCAGCTATTGGAACAGCACACTGGTGGTCATATCGAAACACATTTGTAATTAAAAATAAAACATTGTTTATTGTTGTTACTAAAGTTGGTTTGTACGGTATTTGTTCATTTGACAATTAAGTAATCATTGTTTTCTTGAAATAAGCGCCCCCTATGGCGACTTTTGGTACTTTTTTTTTCAGAAATCGAAACTGCATGTTCCACTAAGTATATACACCAAAATGTACTGCATTTGGCCTAATAGAATTCCCGCTAGCGAGCTCTGAACACCTCACGTTATTTCTTGCCCACCCGGTATTTCTTTAGAAATTATATATACAGAGTGACCAGAAAGGACTCCCTGATTTTAAGAGTAAATATCTCAGAAACGGAGATCGATAGAAGAATGAAACAAGTGGTATGTTAATTTCGAAAGCCGTAAAAATCTGATAACGGAAGTTTCGAAATTAGTTATAAATGTTGCAAACAGATGGCATTGTACGTTGTAGTCGCAGTATGGAATCCGTGAAATAGACTATAAACTCTTTGTTGCAAGCAGCCATGGAAATTACATCACAATCGATTCAAATTGTCCACCTTTCGCTGCACAGAGATGACGCAAACGAAGAATGAAATTTTCAGTCATTACGTACAGTGCCACCTGTCGGCAATATTTGTAACTAATTTTGTATCAAAGGTCTACGGCTCCGGAAATAAACATACCACTTGTTTTATCCTTCTATCGATCTCCGTTTCCGAGATATTTACTCTTAAAATTAGGGATTCCTTTGCGGGACATCGTTTATGTAAACTGAAATGCGTAACATTATTTTGGAGAACTGTCCGGAAAATTTTTGATCACATTAGGAATGTTTCGATTCAATATTCAAAATGTGCTGGAGCGATTTTAATGGCGTTTTGAGAGATACCTTTCTTTTGTTCCCAATTGGGACGCACACGAGCTAAACTAGACACAAGAAAGTGATAACAATTGTCCTACACAGTAATTACCAAACATAAGTTGAAAGTGAAATCGTTAAGCGTGTTAGTTTATTGGCAAGTAAGTCCATTCTCTGAGGCTCATAAAGCGCAAACATAGTTTGATTAGACAACTCACCCCTTTTGGAGCATCTTACTTTAGAAAGGAATACAGTTAGAGCAAGTTCTTCTCAGTGAAGAATCTGTAGCCAAACTGCGTCTTTATAAGTTTGGGGACCCTTTCTAATTGTTTATTACGAGGATGCCTTTGGCGAATTAAAAACAAACGAATTAGGACTAAGTTACAGTTTTACTATTGTATGCATTAGATCGTGATCAACAGTAAATGTTTAAACTGAGAGCCATTCCGTGTCAAGCTGAACTCAACTGGACGACAGGTGTTTGCAGCAAAACGTTAGTATTAAATGCAAAGTGATGTTGCAAATTCTGCAGTCATTCCACATGAAATGTGCCAAGGCTGGTACTCGAGCATTTTAGAAATTTTTTTTACATGTTTTGAGATGACTATGTTTTTAAAATTTTTCTTCACCCACTGAAAGCAGGACTGGTGCTAAAACGGTGATCCAGTGGCCCCCCCCCCCCCCCGACGCGTCCCTGCATACCTTGGGTGTTCTCCCAGTCATCCCACGTGTCCTTCCTTTACTGAGGACAGAAAGAAGTCACAGAATGTCAGATCTTTCCATCCTGTGACAGCCTGCACATTCTTGAGAAGACTTTCCACCAGTTTTGATAGATGGTCGCAGGTATTGCTTTCAAGGCGTCCAAGAGAGCGGCAATGAGTCCGGCTACGGTATATGACGATTTGGCTGGGCACGTCATCTGCGATTATTCTTTCATTATGGTTTAGATCGGGATTCTGTGAAGGCTAGCCCAGTTTTTGAACACCTATGCCGTGAAACCATGGCGCAAAATCAAGCGTCGATGTATGGACAGAAAAGTTATCCTATAGGAACAGAAATGACCCTTCCCCGAATGCTTTCCACGGTGTTGGGAGTGCAGTAGTGTCCAGAATGTCAAGATACATTGCAGAGTTCATTTTTCCAGTTACAGTAACTAAGGGAATCAGGCCGAAATACGAATCATTATATGTGCCTATGCCACCGATCTGTCAAAGCAGTCGGAAATGAAGCGTTCGCTAGTTATCCGCCAAATCAAGACACCCATGTGACTGTCAGATCGTAAAACGCGATTGACCACTCCAAAGCACGTGTTTCCACTAGTGTTGACCAGTCCAATAGTGGCGAGCTTTGCACCATTAAAATAGTCGCTTGTCATTGACATTGGTGATGATAGGCTTTTGAGCAGCCGCATAACTGTGAAAAGGGACGTTTGTTTGTTCTCCACGCTTAACGCTTTTTGAAACTCACGCCATGATCAATGCCGCCGGGGACATCCGATGTTCATTCACCACTTCCTGTTCAGGGTTAGATGGGTGAGACTATCTAAATCTCTATGTTTATCACTTGGTCCTGATTCGCTTCCATTTTATAAGACCATCAAAGTTACAATTAATTTCAGCACGTGTAGCAAGGCGGATACTTTACGAACCAATCTACCATAACGGTGGATGGCATTCAATTATCATGCCATCTTAGAACTCCTTGAGCTCTGCTGACTTACTCATTGTCTGTTGAACGCACGTCTGTGAGCTCCCTTGCACCAGCACTTGTATATCGTTCGATGACGTATCAGGCCGCGTAAAATATTCGGAGGGGTGTTCACAATGTCCACAATGTAGTGCCATATAGTGTAAAGATGAACATGCATGTGAAAATGTGGTGGAGCACCTTCCTTTTAAAACACTATGTTGAGAAGATCTTCCTCAAATTTGGGGAACAAACAATTCTGTTAAAATGTCCAGATAGAAAGGCTCCTATATTTTTGTGATAAAAAGTTGATGTTTGGGGGCTTTCAAGCGATTCTTTTGTGCCCCACAACCTAATGTTGTGGCAAAAAATTTGAAAAAGGACACCATATTTCGTTATATTTTCTAAGATCTCGAGAACAACTACAGGAAATCTGAAATATATTCGAACCCGCCGTTGCTAAGCTACACACCTTAGATTACACTTTTACAAATTTTATATTAATTTTGGCTTAGTTTATTAAGTACCGAAAGGTGCTTTATGCTATCAGTGTGGGAAAACGTGTCTGTCTGTCTGTAACTCTTAACTCCTCCGAGGCTATGAAAGATTTTCAAAATCTGTTTTCGTCAGTCGATGAATATGGTTCATGGCACGAACCAGTTACAAATATTATCTAAATCGGTTCATTGGCACGTGCACAAATGGTAACTCTATTTTCCCGCTTAGCAATTTTCAATGGGAAGATATATTGAGTAATGTATCAAACAAATCGTAATGACGAGATAGATGCGGTTATTCATTATTATTTTCGTCAGTCGATGAACATGGTACATGGCACGACTCAATCACAAATATTATCTAAATCTGTTCAATAGCACGTGCACAAATGGTACCTTTACGACCCCACCTAGCAACTTTCAATGGAGAGATATATTAAGTAATATATCAAACAAATCGTAATGACGAGATAGAAGCGGATATAAATTACTATTTTTGCCAATTAATAAATATGATTCCGGGAATGAACCATTTTGAAAATGGTTGAAATCGAAACAATGACACATGCTCTGATAGTAGTACCCTTATGACACCCTCAAAAATTTTCAGTGCTATAATAGGGCATGTAATATATCAAACGACTTGGAATGATGTGTCAAGAATGAAAACAACGTAAAATTAATGATAGTCGAAATTGGTTTCAAGGAACCTGGTTTAGTGGAACCATTATGGTTCATTGGAACTTTCAATGCTAAAATATAGCATGTAATATATCAAACGCCTTGGAATGAGGTGTCATGAATGAATATAATGTAAGATTAATGATAGTCCATATGGATTTCAAGGAACCTGGTTTAGTGGAACCATTATGGTTCATTGGAATGTTCAATGCTAAAATATGGCATGTAATATATCAAACGACTTGGAATGATGTGCCATGAATGAACATAACGTAAAATTAATGATAATTGAAATTATTTCAAAGGTACGTGGTTTAATGGTATCATTACGGTCCATTAGAAACTTCCAATGTTAACATGGGGCGGTTTAAAAATATAGTTCCGCGAATGGTTCAGTTTAACCTTTTGGTACTTGGTGATGTCATTCCTTAATGGTTTATTTGCGTTACACTGACAGACAGCTAATCCTTTGGAGAGAATAAAGTAATTTTCCTTCTACCCCTATTTCAAAAATTCGTATAAAAGCATTGTTTAAAAAAATCATATGTTTTACGTAAAAAGCAATATTATTATGTCTTGCATCAACTCCTGTCTTATTGGAAGCACTCAGCAGTCTGTCTGGCCTTTCGGCAAATGAATTGACATGAAATAAAACTTTAAAATGACAATGCACTGTACCTAATCGGAAACGATTAATAGAAATAGTTTATGGAATATCATTAAGAATTTATGTGAACATACGAATAATCATTGGGAGTTATCAGATGCAAAACACTAGAAGAGATTTCCATGATACAAGTACTCAGCGAGCCTGGTGGCGATAATACACAACTTTGGATTGAACAGCCTGTCTCCTTTGGGTTGAGCCAGCTTAGAATTTGTTTTCGTTTTATCGGCGCTACTTTTCTAAACGTAATCATAATGTAATCGTAAGTTTCCAGACACATGTACTCTTTTACCGTAAGCATGGTTTCGTGAGAATGACTATAGTGACTATAGATTTACATAAGAAATCTCCCCCCCCCCCCCCCATCCCCAGTGTGCCAGGCTAACTTTTTCGGAAATACGACATCCTAGAGCAGCGGTTGCCAAACTGTGCTCCGCGGAGCCCTTGGGGCTCCGTCCACGGCGGTTATGAAGATGTCAAAAATTATATTTCAGCTTCCATCTAGCGGGAAAAACGCAAACTACTTCCATCAAGCGAAAAGTACTTTCTTCGGGGCTCTGCGAGAAACTTTTGTTTCAAAAAGGGCTCCGTGACTGAAAAAGTTTGGAAACCGCTGTCCTAGACCTTTAATGGAAAAGTATACACGACTAAAGACAATGGGAAGAATTTAATGATGGCTGCGCATCCGGGGTCTGATCAAAAATTTTAAATTTGGAACATGGGTCGAGTAGGGTATCTTAAATAGATCTTGGAAAAAGAAACAACTTTTGCAGGAAACTTTTCTTTCATTCGGGTTCCTTCAGGAAATAAACAGTAAAAACACTTTCAGGGCAGGTGCAGGTTTCATCACCTTAAATGTCCATTTTGCTGCCGAGAGGACTTGATCCTACGTTAGCCTTGTGCATGTCCTCCGTATTCGGTCCCTTCGTTGTCAGCTGTACTTGGTACACAATTTTTTTGCCGTCCCGAGAGGAAAGAAATCGAGGGGAGTGAGGTCTGGAGGCCTAGGCGACTATGCCACGGATCCAGCTTTACCAATCCATCCCTGGGAAAAATTGTGATTGATGACTTCTCGCGCGATTCGCGAGTAATGTGCGCAGTAGCAATCTTTTGGAATATAATATTTTTGTTTTTCTAACTTCATAAAGCCGGATTCACACTACGACGGATTCCGCGACGGCAGAGATTCGACGGTAAGAAATGACGTCTCTAGAGCGCGGAAATCGGGCGGAAAACACGATAGAATCGACCTCTACTTTGCCGGCGTACGCGACGGTAAGCAACAGCGGCAGCCAATCACGGCGAACTTAGCATTTACGTAGTCGCAAAGTCATGTCCTACATCGAAACGTTTCTCTCAATTCTTTAATGGCTGCTCTTGGTTAGATAAACTGAGCGGCGATATACCCATGCGTTTCGATAACAAAGCCCCAAATAAATGTTGTTGCAGATTTAAATTACATTTGTGAACAAAATAAATTACGACCGTGTAATTTAGGACAAATCGGACGAATTAATTTGTGACGTTTCAGTTGTTTGGCTTTCTTTCTAGGAGGTGTTGATTGTTGGCGCAAACGGAATAACGAAATTTTCAGTCTGCAGCATTTGTAACTAATTTTGTGTAAAATGAAACGCGTGACATTGCTTTGGAGGACTGTCCGGAAAAATTATGATCACATTGGGAATGTTTCGATTCTATATTCAAAATGAGCTGGAACGATTTTAATAGCGTTTTGACAGATACCTTTCTTTGATCCTGATTAGGACGCAAACGAGCAAAACTAAACACAAGATTGTGTTACCATTTGTACTAACAGGAAACACGAAACTGAAATTGAAAGTGAAATCGGTAACCTTGTGCAGAAGAATATGGTTCTTGTTGTTGTTAGTTTATTGGCAAATAAGTCCATACTATGATTCATTAAACGTATAATGAAAGTTAGAATAGATAACTCACCCCCTTAGCATCCTACTTTAGAAAGGAACAAAGTTAGAGCAATTTTTTCTCAGTGAAGAATCTCGAGCCAGACGGCGACTTCATATGTTTGGGAACCCTTTCTAGTTGTTTAATACGAAGATGCCTTTGGTGAGTTAAAAACACACGTCTTAGGAAAAACTAACAGTTTTATTATTGTATGCATTAGATCGTGGTCAAGAGTAAATGTTGAAACTGAGTGTCATTCCGTGCCAAGCAGAATTCAAAGCGATGACAGGTGTTTGTAGTCCAATAGCGGCGAGCTTTGCATATGCATCAGTCACTTGAGATTGACGTTTGCGGTGATCGGCTTGTGAGCGGCCGCATATCTGTGAAAACGCATGTGATGTTCATTCACGACTCCCACTTTAGGTTTAGACGGGTGCGAGTACCTAACGGCCAGGCACGTGGTTCTGATGCCTCTTCGTTTACATTTTACAAGGACATCACAGACACCTGTAGCAAGGCGGATATTTCACGAACCGATTTGGGTGGCATCCAATGGTGATGACTTGCTCACTGTATGTTAAACATACTTCTAGGAGCTACCAATCCAACGCTTGTATATCGTTCAATGACGTATCAGGCCGCGTATAATAATAATATTCGGAGAGGTGTCCGGATACTCTAGGCCTTGTATTGTTATGGTCAACGTCGACGTGAAAATGTGGTGGAGAATCTTTCTGTTGAAACACTACGTTGAGAAGATCCTCCTCAAAGCTGGGAGACAAACCATTATGTTAACATGTCACAACAGGCTCGGCAAGATAGAAGAGACCGTATATGTAGAGTGAAAACACATTCATTTTTAGGGCCCTTAAGTGGTTATTTTGTGCCCCACAATCTAACGATGTGGCAGACAATTTATAAAAGGACACCACTCAATTGGCGAACTCGTCACATTGTTTTCGTTCCATTTTCTAAGTTCTCGAGATCAATTACAGAAAACTTAATGTGTATTCGAACATGCCGTTGCTAAGCTACACACGCTCAGACCAGTCTCGGTTTGAAAGGAAGGAAATTGCTACACCTGGCGTTCCTTCCCAGTGACATTCTTATATTCATTTTAAATAAAGCGCTAATCCCACGAGAACCGCCGTGAGTTATGCTTTTATAATTTTTATACTAATTTTGGTTCAGTTTATTGGGGTTCATTGATAGCCGCCTAATCCCCCGGAGAGGATAAACCCACCTTACTTGAACCCTCTCCAGTATCTCAAAAAGTCAAGACGATTCAATCTATTCTAAAGTAAATTGAAAATATCTGGGAATAACAACCAGTGATAATTTATGAAGTTGGAAAAAGTTATTTACAATGTCTTGCATCAAGTCATGATTTATTGGAAGCACTCAGCAGTCTGTTTGGCTTTTCTGCAAATGAATTGAGATTTAAAAAATACTTTAAAATGATAGTGCACTGTACCTCATCGGGAACGATTGATAGAAATACTGTATGGAATATCATTAAGAATTCAAGTGAACATGCGAATAATCATGGGAGTTACTAGATGCAAAGCACCAGAAGAGCTCTCCATGGTCTAAATACGCCAGTGGCCCTGGTGGCGATAATGGACCACTTTGGATTGAACAGTCTGTCTCCTTTGGTCTGAATTTAAATACCCTGTTATCATCCCAAATTTCATTAAACTAGGTTTTACAGAACCAGAGTTATTAACTTGTTGATCTTGGTGGAGGCATTTTTATTTCTGTTCATATCTCAGTTATCGTTCAAATTCGGACCCGTGTCCATATCAACTTTTTTTGTTTAGAATCACCCATACTAACTCCCCTAGAAGTTTGTACAATGAATTCTGAGACACCCTGTATATAGGGCGTCCCACAAAGGATTCCCTGATTTAAGAGTAAATATCTCCGAAACGAAGATCGATAGAAGAATGAAACAAGTAGTAAGTTTATTTCGTGTTAGATAACCCACCCCTTTTATAGCATCCTACTTTGGAAAGGAACGAAGTTGAGCAATTTATTCTCAGTGAAGAATCCGAACCAAGCGGCGATTCATAAGTTTGGGGACCCTTACTAGTTGTTTATTACGATGATATCTTTGTCGAAGTTAAAAACAAACGACTTAGGACTAAGGTACTTACGAGAGAGAGAGATACACAAACACTTTCCACATTTGATCTTTTATTAATCATGGGTGCGCATTTCGATCGCCATGCGATCTTCTTCAGCATGCGTGTATACAAATGTAAGAAAATTCGCCCATAGTTCAGGTAACCCCCTCCTTCCCCTTCCCCCATAGTTCACAACATACTGAAGAAGATCGCATGGCGACCGAAATGCGCATCCATGATTAGTAAAAGATCAAATGTGGAAAGTGTTTGTGTATCTCTCTCTCTCGTAAGTACCTTAAGTAATTATCCACAGAAAATAAGGTGTTTGCTTTCTCCTCGACTTAGGACTAACTTAGAGTTTTACTATTGTATGCATTAGATCGTGGTCAACAGTAAATGTTGAAACGACATTCCGTGCCAAGCAGAATTCAACTCGACGACAGGTGTTTGCAGTCCAATAGCGGTGAGCATTGCATTATGCACCAGTCGATTGGCATTGACGCTGGTGACGACCGGCTTGTGAGCGGCCGGATATCTGTGAAAAGGTATGTTTGTTAGCTCTCGACGCAAGACGCAGGCGATGTTTATTCTTGACTCCTTCCTCACGGATGGACGGGTACGAGCACCTAAGGCTCTACGGCCTACTACTTGGCCCTGGTGCACTTTCACTTCCTCTTCCGTTTCCATTTTACAAAAACATCACAGCTACAATTGATTTCGGCACCTGTAGCAATGCGGAGATTTCAAGAACCGATTTGTGTGGCATCGAATGATACACGTTTAGAGCTTCTCGACTCAGACGAGTTACTCATTATCTGTTAAACCTACTTCTATGAGCTACCAATCCTACACCAGCGCTTGTTCGATGACGTATAAGGTCGCGTATAATAATATTTAGAGAGGTGTCCGGATACTCTAGGCCATGTAGCGTTATGGTGAATTTCCATGCAAAAATGTAGTGGAAAATCTTCCTGTTGAAACACTACGTCGAGAAGTTCCTCCTCAAAGCTGGGGAACAAACCATTATGTTAACATGTCCAGGTAGGACCGTCACAATAGGCTTAGCAAGATTTTCGAGGCCGTATATTTAGCGTGAAAACACGTTCCTTTTAGGGCCCTTAAGCGGTTTTGTAAAATTTGCATCCGTAAGCAGAAAATTTGTAAAAGGACACCATTGAATTGAGGAACACGTCACATTGTTTTCGTTCCATTTTCAAAGTTCTCGAGATCAATTACAGAAAATTTGATGTGTATTTGAACACGCCATTGCTAAGCTGCACACGCACATGCCCAGACCAGTCGCGGTTTGAAAGGGAGGAAATTGCTTCAACAGGAGTTTTTTCCCAGTGACATTCTTACATGCATTTTAAATTAAGCACTAATTCCATGAGTTACACTTTTACAATTTTTATATTAATTTTGGTTTAGTTTATTTGGGTTCGCTGACAGCTAGCTAACCACCTGGAGAGGTTAAAGTCACCTTACTTCTAACCCCAGCAGTATTTCAAAAACTCAAGACAATTCAATTTATTCAAAGACTTGGAGGATATTGAAGAGAAAATTTTTAAAGGCAAGAAAACATAATAAAAATGTCTTGAATCAACTCGTGTCTTATTGGAAGCACTCTGCAGTCTGCCTGGCCTTTCAGCAAATGAATTGAGATTAAAAAAAAAAAACAGCTCAAAAATGACTATGCACTGTACCTCATCGGAAACGATTGACAGAAATACTTTAAGGAATATCATTAAGGATTCTTTTGCATAATCATTTGGAGTTCCCAGATGCAAAACACTAGAAGAGATCTCCATGGTCTAAGTACTCCACTTCTCTTGCGATTCCCGATTCTTCATAGAGAGAAGTTCTACCACTTCGTTCTTCGTCATTCAGACTTGTTTGTCCACACTTGAAGCGTCTGCACAACCTAACCACTATGTCATATGATGGTTGCATTTTTCCGTACACTTCCACCAACTCAGTATGGATTATTGCAGCGTTGTTCCCTTCAAATGCAGAAAAAGAATCACAGCACGATACTGCACTTTATCATTGGGCTGCGACATCTTGTTTTGTTCCCTCTATCGGCATGATTCGATACTGTGGCGCGGTGATATGAATATGCACCAGGACTACAAACAAAAAATTAATTACTTAGTGTCACGTGGATATCGTCGGCGACCGACAAGGACGTCGGAGAGAAATGACGTAAGAGTCGACGATGACGTCGAGCTAGCCGCTCCGAAACACGTGAGTGAGAAGAAGAAGAGTGGAGAGAAAAGCAGGAGCGTCTAGTGATAGCGCTTTTCCGTCACAGCTCTATGCTCTTTCTATGAGGAGAAGCCCGAATCAGGGGAAGCCACCACGCGCTCTCGCGCTCTGAAGACATGTTGAGAAATTGAATGTCCAGTGCCAATTGAATTGTCGCGAAACCTGTAACCGGCCGGGGGGAAACCAACTGCCCCCTGTAACCAAACAAAACCCCCAGTCTTCAAAAAAAAAATTCACTCCGAGCAAAAAGAAAAAATAAAATGCAAAACAGTGCCAGTGTCTCAAAAAAAATTCATCTATGCTCTCACAAAAGTGCTTCGTTGTTGTCTTTGTGTGACCATTATTCCCCTGATTCGGGCTTCTCCTCATAGAAAGAGCATAGAGCTGTGACGGAAAAGCGCTATCGCTAGACGCTACTAGAAAAGCTATCGTCGGCGACCGAGAAGGTCGTTTGCTCGTGTTCAGCGCAATAAAGGGCAGGACCCAGGCCATCGACAATGTCTCCGTAGCGACGGTAACAACCGAAAGGAGGATTCTCCGAACTGCGGGTTGCAGGCGACGGCAACAAAGTCTTGGCAGAGCTACGGACGAGATGACGGAGAAACGGGGAACGGGTTGACTTCGGCGTTGGAGAGCCGGTATGCCCGACGCAAGAAGACGGCCAAGGAGTTATCTTTTCCAGCGAATGGGAGAGCCGCCTGAGGACCATTATTGAGCGGGCTATCATTTTCGTCGCGGGCGAAATTACGAATAGAGACGGAGAAGGAAAGACCGACGCCCTTCCCTCTACCCCGGCGACTACGAGAGAATCACATGGACAGTCCCCGTCAAGAGAACGTGAAGCAGTGGCTTCCCGGCAAATTTCACAACGAGACGGTAGGAACTTTTTATCAATTGACATTTCTCTGAGCCTACATCGTAGCTACGGCAGGTTACTGACGTTGCTATATGTAGGAGGACATTTCCGCCGCCAAGAAGTTTTTGAAAGATTATTTCAACCGGATTTGGTTGGACTCACCGAAGGGGAAGACGTAGTCGGAATTTATCCTTTCTCATTAAATGCGTACTGTACTCATGGAACGGGAGGATTTATCCCGGCGCATGTGATTAGATTTTCTTAACGTGAGAAATTTAAGTGCGGAGTGCTGAGAAGTGTGCGAATAGGTTCTATGCACGTACGCGGAAATGTCGTCGGAGTGTCATATTTTCCTCTCTTAACCAAAAGCAAAGCAGCAAGTGATATGCTCTTTCACTATATTTATCTCATATGTCTATTTAATTTTAATTGGTCGTATCAATCTACTTTAGTGCCTACAGAATAAAGTTATTCCGACCAAGTTAAGAGTGATTTCCAATAATTCATCTATTATTGCGTCATTAAGGTCAAAGAGACCAAGTGTTGTGCTATGTGTTTAATTGGTCGTATCAATTTGCTTTAGTGCCTTCATAATAAAGTCATTCCGACCAAGTTAAGAGTGGTTTTTAATAATTCATCTATTTTTGCGACTTTAAGGTTAATGAGACCAAGTGGCTTGCTATATGTGTTGTTGAGCTAAAAGCATTAACAGGGAAGAATTACAATGGGAAGCGAAGCTCGGGGGATTTAGTGAAATCGGATGTAATTAGCGATCCAAGCGGCCAGGCCGCTTCGACTTTAATCGAAACTGAGCCTTAGATGAAAAATACAGTTTTAAATAAGTGACTGCATACTAAATAAATTATTAGATGAACATAAAATTCCAAGATTGGAGCAGTTATTTTCTACTCTCTCTAATCTAGCCTTCTTTAGATAAAATTGTATTTGTATCTAATTTCCTACAAGGTGATTGGTTTTCTTCAAAGAGCCGTTTCTGCGCGGCGCATTCATGGCAGTTGTTCTTCTATTCAACGAATGCCATCAGCGAATCCAGCAACTAAGTGCCCGATTTTATTTTTTTCTCCGACAAGTCAAGACAGGCGGTGCCAGATTGTGCTGCATTGACACGTTACAACTCAGAACAGAACAAGAACACATTAGGAACATGAAGTGATACGTACGCCCAACGTTAAATGAACGGAATAAAATAGTATTTACGAGAGGGTGGTCAAAAGAACAGCACGGGTGGGGAGGGGGATAGGAGAAGCCTGTGGAGCAGCACCATGAAGGCCGGAGGGAGGGTTTATCAACAGCGGAAGTTCCCTTCCTTAGCGGCCTGGCCGTTGGAGACCAGTGGCGCTGTTTCGATTTCACTTGAATAGCATTGGAACTGTTACGACCTGCGCTTCCCGTTCTTCCTCTTCCCTGGCATTAATTCGAGAGTTGGGTTGATATAACTCAACTATTCCGTCAAAGCTCAAATGTTTCGTCGAAAGGCGAAGGTGCATACTTTTCTTTAAGGAGTGTATTTTCTGAGTCAAGGCTGTGAGGAAGGAATCACTTAGCTCGTAGCGTTGCATTGAGAAGCAACGTTGTCTTCACTGATGTAGTGATAGTGAATTTATATTTTTGTGTTTTTGTGTTGTGCTAAACAAGCTCACGAAGTGTGTGTGGTTAACCTGAATTCTTACGGATCGGAATCTCCGTGCAGGCTGTTCTAGAGCGTTTCGTCCAAGATAACGACGCCTTTGGAAAAGCATTCAGCGGAGGCGGTAGTGTTTGCGTCTCTTATTCTTCATTGGCTACCAGCGTAGTTATCTACAGCGGAGCTGTTCTTCTCGATTCCAGGAAGGTTGTTGACATCAACCTGTCTACAGAGATAACGGTATTTCGACAAGGAATATATCCGATGTTAGCAGTATTTAGTTTTATTTATCCGCAGCAACCACAGGAGCATTTGTTTCAGCAGAACTATCTCTCACGGATCCAGGAGTGGTGTCGAAGTTTCTTATTTCTTCAAAGATAAATTTTGCCGAGGCGTCCAGGTGTTACGCCCTACGCTTTCCGTTGGAACTATCGTGGCGATAATTCAACTGAGTTTGGAGCTTTGTGGATTTTCATTTATTTTCGACCCAGCAGTTGTGTGTGTTGACATTGCAGTGAAGATCAGACTGTTTAGACTCTGAACTAATCGTCTTCCACTCTGCGAAAGCAAAGTGACTTTCGTTATTACCGTGGTTTTGTTTATGCTATTCGATTTTAATTTGTCTTGAATAAAAATCATTATTATTACCATACGTTCCCGCTTTTCTTGTCTCACTCTGCACAATCCACGTGACACTTAGCTTTATATTTTCGAGGTGATACCTAAAACTTTATGACTATCTCTCGTACGCCAGCGTCCTTGGGGGAGATAATGCACAACTTTGGATTGAAGAGTCTGTCTCCTTTGGGTTGAGCCAGCTTAGAATCTGAATTCGTTTAATCTGCACTACTTTTCTGAAAGTAATCCTAATGTGATCACAAGTTTCCAGCCACATGTACTCTTTTAATATAACCATGCTTTCACGTGAAGGACTAAAGTTTTAAACATTCTTTTGCTTATACAGGATATATGAAAAGTTCCAGGCGTTTTCTTTTTTTTTTTCTTTTTGAGAATTCCACATCCTAGAGCTTTGAGGAAAAAGTTTACATGACTAAAGACTATGGAAAGAATGTAATGGTGACTGCCTCATTTTCCAGAAATAAGCGCATTCGGAGTCTGGCCAAAAATTTGAAATTTGAAACACGGATCGAGTAAGATTTTGTTAATTAGTTCTTGCAAAAAGAAACAACTTTTGTAGGAAACATATTTTTTTCGCTAGCCTTGTGCATGTCCTCTTTATTCGGTCCTGAATATCCTCCCTCGTTGTCAGCAGTTCCTGGTACATATTTTTTTTCCTTCCCGAGACCGAGGAGACCATGCTACGCGTCCACCCTACCAATCCATCGCTGGGGAAGGATGCGAGCGATGACTTCTCGGGCGATTCGCGAGTAATATACGGGTTAGCAATCTTTCGGAATAAAGTATTTTTCTTCCTTTAACTCCATAAGAGATCGATAGAAGTACGAAACAGGTTGTGTGTTTATTTGGAAAGCCGTAAGAATCTGATACGGGAGTTTCAAAATTAGTTACAAATTAGTTACAGATACTGCCGATAGATGGCATTGTATGCTGTAATCGCAGTACGGAGTCCGAGAAATAGGCTATAATCTAACCTTTGCAAGCAGCCATGGTATCAAATCAGAATCGATTCGAAATGTCCACCTTTCGCAGCACATCGATGGCGCAAACGAATACTGAATTTTCAGCCATCTGTCGGCAACATTTGTAACTAATTTTGAAATTTCTGTATCAAACTTTCACGGCTCTCGAAATAAACATGCCACTTGTTTCATTCTTCTTTCTATCTCCGTTTCCGACATATTTATTCTTAAAATCAGAGAGTCCCTTGTGGACATCCTCTATATAAACTGAAATACGTGACGTTGTTTTAGAGGACTGCCCAGAAAAATTTTACTCTCGTAGGGAATGTTTCGATTCAGTATCCAAAATGAGCTGGAGCGATTTTAATGGCATTTTGAGAGATCCCTTTCTTTTGAACCCAGTTGGGATGCACACTAGCTAAACTAGACACAAAGTAGTATTAACAATTGTACTACAGAGTAAATACGAAACAGAAGTTGAAAGTGAAATTCAGAAGAAATGGGTTTTTGTTGTTAAGCCCATTCTATTAGGTTCATAAAGCGCGAACATAGTGTGAATAGATAACCCATCCCTTTTAAAACATCGTACATTAGAAAGGAACGAAGTTAGAGCAATATATTCTCAGTGAAGAATCTGGAGTCAAAAGGCGACTTCTCTAGGTTTAGGGACCCTTTCTAGTTGTTTATTAAGAGGATGTAAAAAAATGTAACACACGTTGGCGACGTTAAAAACAAACGACTTAGGACTAACTTACAGTTTTACTATTGTATGCATTAGATCGTTGTCAACAGTAAAATGTTGAAATTCAGAGACTTTTCGTGCTAAGCAGAAATCACGCGATGACAGGTGTTTGCAGTCCAATATCAGCGAGCTTTGGAAATTGGAAATTTTCTTCTATCTCTGACACGGAAAAAGTTACGGTTTAAATGACCTTGAAGATGACCTTGATTGTCACTTTTGAGGTCGGAAATAAAAAGCCCACGATCCACTTGCTATAAGACGTTTTTGTTCTCTATCTAATTCATCGCCTCTGGACTGTGATATACATCATAGTGCTAGACTTTTCGGACACCCTCTATATAAAGGGCTAATCCCACGAGAACCGCCGTGGGTTACACTTTTACAAGTTTTATACTAATTTTAGTTTATTTTATTTGGATTTGCGGACAGCCAGCTAATCCGCTGGACAGGATTAAGTCACATACTTGAACCCCCACCAGTATATCAAACACTCGAGACATTTCAATCGATTCAAAAGCAGATTGAAAATACCGACAGGGAAGTCCGAGCGGATATTTACACAGCCAAAAACATATATGTAATGTCTTGCATCAACTCATGTCTTTTTGGAAGCACTCAGCAGTCTGCAAATGAGATTTTTTGTAAATGAGATTAAAAATAAAAACAACTCTAAAATGACAATGCACTGTACGTCATAGGAAACGATTGATAGAAATATTTTATGGAATATCATCATAAGATGCAAAACACTAGAAGAGATCCAAATGGTCTAAGTACTCCATCGGCCCTGGTGGCGATAATGGACCATTTTGGATTGACGGAAGGAAATTGCTACACGCGGAATTCCTTCCCAGTGACATGGGCTAAGGTCAAAACTCTCACCGGTGTGAAGAGTTAGCGTTTGGTCGGTCAGAAATCCCGGTGAGAAAACTGTGACGTCATTTTAACGCGGTCAGAAACGCCAGTTAATGCTGCTATGCCTCACTAGTTAGTCACCGAGAAAAAGACGGTTAGCCCAGTCACGGCCGTACTATACAGGGTGTTTAGATGATAAATGATGAAATGGAAATTTACCAAGAAACCAAGCACCGCGACCTCAGGTCTATTGTACTATCCCCATTGTCCTCTATTAATCCTGTCTCACAAATAGACCAGAAGCATCTGCAAATCTTAAGACCAGTAACATTTTGTATATCTGCAGGTTGAAGTGTATAATCCCCTAGATGTCTAAATCTAAGAAATAATAGATTTAAACAACTGCAGAGAACATGAATTGAACTTTCCTCTGCTTCATGACATTTCCTGCGTGTAGCATCAGTTGCAACTCCAAGTAAGGTCATATGTCTGTTAAGATGACAGTGACCTGTAAGGAGTTCAACAACTTTTTTAATTTCTATTCTTTTGAGTTTTAACAACTCACCTTTCCTAGAAACAGGATATTTTGGATTAAGTTCCTTGGCTTGTCTTTGGCCATACTCCTTAGTCCATAAGTCATAATGCTGTCTACCCATATAATTTTGAATAGTCAGTTTAATCAGACTTTGGGACAATCCCAAAGATGGTTCAGGTCCTATAAATGGAGTCATGGACCCATCTTTGGCAAGACAATCAGCAATTTCATTGCCTTCATAGCCACTGTGAGAAGGAATCCAACACAGTTTTACCTTGTTGTTTCTCGCTAGATCTCACAGGGTACGATGGCATTCCCAGACAAGCGTAGATTTGTAACATACACCATCAAGTGCATGTAACGCAGCTTGGCTATCAGAGCATATTAAAATTTTCTTTCTCAGAAGCTTCTGAATATTCAGTTTTTTTCCACAGGCAATAATTGCAAAAATTTCTGCCTGAAAGACTGTAGAATGCTATGAGTGGATTCTAACCCGCCAACGTCTTTTGTAGGTTGTATGAGTATGGAAATTTTAAATATTTCATATTTCAGTGCCTCATTTACTAGCCTTCTGTATTCTATAACGCAGAATAATATGAACCAGTTTGACCCTTTCTTCAGTAATTTTGATTAAAGCCTTTCTTATCCATGCAAAATTGATAAACCAACACCAACATCCGTGTGAACCCTCTACCCAATCAATTTGAACACTTAGCGCTCTAAACTCAAAATATGAATTTCCTGATTCTCACAGTACTTATGGCAAAAGGAGTCGGAAGGTTCTTAAACGATGAAACCAGAAGAAGAACCCCGGAGATATGAGTGAGATGTAGCAGATAACGAGCCCGAGATCTAAATATTCCCTCCAACGTCTTTCGGGATAATGGCCCAGCGAGATTGAGGGTGAGGAAGAGAGAAAAAAAGCCAACACACAAACACACATGCGCAGAGAGAGAGAGAAAGAGTGGTGAAATGCGGCAGGCATGCCGGGAGGACTTATAAATATTAAAATAAATGACGACAACAAATCACTGCTCAAGAGAGGCCCCACTGGTGGTGGTGTCTGCGGAGATGACAAGGAAGAAGCACTAGGGAGAAACAGAACACACGCAGAAATGCAAAAAAAACCTTTGCAAACCAAAAAACATGAATGTGAAATGGAACATGTTTGTGGCATGAATATTAGATGGCAAGGTGGGAAGAAACCGCTACTGCTAATTAAATCAAAAATGGAAGTAGGGTTCTGCTGCTTTACACCGGTTCTAAGAGAAGTCATCATCTACACCGTTTACTGAATTAAGTAGAGATAATTAACGTTCTTGTTCAAAACCAGGTGAAGCATAAATAAAAGTTTTAAAAATCATTTTCTCTTGTTTACCCACGTGTATATGAAAGCATTATTTTTAAAATTATTATAATCAAGGATTGTTTTGGATCTGTCTTTTTGACTGTGGGTTTCATCGATTTAGTTGTTTTAGCGTCACCCCCTCATAGTTTATGGAATGTGTCAAATGTCGCATGACAATGACATGTAAATTATTTAAAAAGCATCCCACACAAGTCTACTTCTTCGTATTATTAAGATATGGGTCGTTCAGAAGAGCTCAGCGACTTCCAAAGTCCAATAGGATGCCACTTGTGCAACAAGTCGGTCCGGGAGATTTCTCCATTCTAACGGGCTGCCCAATAAATCGGGTGACAAAACTAAACTAAAGACGTACTGGATAAAACGTAAACAATTAATTTATTTTACAATACATCAAAAAACATTACATTCCTCATATAATTTCAGATTTTAGATATGATTTGCTCCCTCAACGTCTTTATATCCGATTTTTCGGATGTTCGACCAGGCTCCTGATCTTTCCGCAAGTTATTTCTCAAAGAATTCTTCTTGCTTCTCTACACATTTTTTCCAGCGTTCTGGGAGCATCGTGATACCGATTCTGTAGAAATCATCAGGCTGATGTGGAAACCACGTCAGGACAGCCTTTTTCACTTCCTCATTGGAGCCGAACCTCTGCCCTCCTAAGAACTCTTTCAATGGTCCAAAAAGGTGAAAGTCGCAAGGGGAGAGATCCAGGCTGTATGGAGGATGGTGGTAAGATGTCCCATTTGACTTCCGTCAGTGTGTCCATAGTCAGTTTGGCTGCGTTTGGTCTGGCATTATCTTGCAGAAAACAAACACAACTGGTAAGGAGTCCTTGTCGCTTTTTCCTTAGTACCGGCTTCAGGGATGTCCTCAAAATATCACAGTAGTAGGGTGCATTTATGGTTCGACGTTCTTCCCTTTAATGTCCATTCAAATTTGACCAGGTATCAAAAATTACCATCCAATTATTTCACCCCAATTTTCAACAGGGTGTTGAACAGTAGCGTTCTTCTTTTTCTTTTAGTAGCGCCGTTTATGGCTGGCATAAAAAAATCTAATTTTGTTTTTTGTTCGCATGGAACACTCTTCATGTCAGCTTCCATACGGAAAACTAGAGGGACCAACGAAAATAAACCTTAAAGAGGTCCTCGTTTTAACAAGTCTCCCTTATTACATGAAGTCTTTAAAAAGAAAATAAACTCAAGAGTTAAAAAAAATCTTTTTACAAACGCAAGTGTCATTCACATCTTTCGTCACTCGGTCAACGTAAAATCCAAGAATACAGTCGCCGTCATCATAAATTTCGTTGCCGACGGTGGCATCATGAATTTCTTGGGTCGTGGTGAGTCAGTGTGCCGTCACTCCATGCTCGCACGCTTGCTTCCAGGAGTATGGTGATGAATCCAGGTCTCTTCGGTGGTGACACAAGCCTTAGCTAGCTGTCCCTTCTCTGTCATATCGCTGCAGCAGCATGGAACAGGTTTACACCCGGGTGGTTTTGTGATCCTCGAAGAGTTGCTTAGGGGCCCATCTGGCACAGATCTTGTTGAATTTCAGCTTATCGTGGAGGATGGTCTCCACACTGCCAGTGCTGATGTTCAGTATCGAAGCCAATTCTCGGACATGAATCCGCCTGTTGTCCCTTACCAGCTCATTTGTTCGCGCGATGATGTCATCATTGAGGTTCATTGTCGGTGGATTCTCGTCCTCCTTCAAACTTTTGGCACCAAGCAAAGACGGATGATCGAGACAAACATGACTCGGTGAACTGTCTTTGAAGTCTCTGATGAGTTTCAGATGCTTTAGCACCTTCGTTGTAGAAAAACTTGATGATTATTCGTTGTGACACTTTGGTCGACACACAAATTTGGATGCCCCTCGTAGTTTATATGAATTTCCACTTCAGTATTGGTTTTTCATATCCCCAAGTTTTTAATTTGAAAGATTGAATTGTGTAGAGAATTAAGTGAATTTCACTGTTTATTACGAGTATTAGCTAAAACTTAAATGTTTCTAATTACATTCATAGTAAGGGGTTCTAGTCCTCCTGCACATTACTTTATAAAGCTTTTCTTTAATAACACTGATGATGTACCTCATAAGAAACGTGTATTCTATAATAATCATCACCTGAAATAAAGTAAATTCCCAGATTTATAGCTATTACTGCGTCATAGTTGTGAAGCTCCTTTTTGGAATATAATGTATAACTGCTTCAATATAGATCGCCACACTCTTGATTGTATGCTTTGTTGCCTTCAGGTTCGCATCCCGGAAAAAGTTTTTTTTCTAATTCGATCTTTATTCCACGTTTTTTCTCTTCGATTTTATTTAAATGCTGATGAATTGATCATTATCATTCTAAAGGCAACTCGAATTCGTGTAACTCAAAAATAATTTTCCAATTTTAAATCCACAATTTGTGCAGAATGCAAATGAAATTTTTCATCGAATTGAGCGTTCGTGTTTAGATTGCATGAACATATGGTGGGTATAAATCTGCTTTTAGAATTGCATATGAAACAGTGTGTCTCGAATTAACCCAATCCACGAAATTTCGACGCTTATTGGGATGGGGAGAAGCTTTATTCCTGTCAGCTACTTGAGTTATATGCATTTTAAGTGGTACTCTTGGCTCCCTATTGGATTCTGCATTGACCGGGTGACGAAAGATGTAAACGGCACTTGTGTTTGTAAAAAAAGTTTTTTTAACTCTTGAGTTTATTTCCTTTTTAAACACTTCATGTAATAAGGGGGAGTTGTTAAAACGAGGAACTCTTTTAAGTTTATTTTCGTTGGTTCCTCTTGTTTTCCGTATGAAAGCTGACATGTAGAGTGCTCCATACGAACAAAAAACAAAATTGGATTTTTTTATGCCAGCCATAAATGGCGCTACTAAAAGAAAAAGGAGAACGCTACTGTTCAACACTCTGCTGAAAATTGGGGTGAAATAATTGGATGGTAATTTTTGATACCATCAAAGAGAAATTCATCAAAGAGAAAAATTGGGATTTCGGACTTGTAAACATTATGTGTATTCTGGTTGTTTTTTTTCCGTTTTCCTTTAAAAATAGACCAAAATAGACACGTAGGCCTATAAATTAGAAATGTGTTTTAATATTTTATTGGACCCCTTTGGCTCGATTTTCAACATGCATAAATCAATGGAAGACCAGGTGATCACAAGTCATTCCCTTAGTTCTCTAGACATATTTGTTGGAAGAGGATCTTGCTATCGGATATGTCAATCCAACATGTTCCAGACATTCTCCTAACAGTACGATTGTGGAATGGACTTCCTCGGTTGCAGTGTATAAGTAGATCGTCGAACGCACCGATCTTGCATGAATAGCAGGGGATCAGTTCCATACTAGCCCGTATAATAACTAGAACCTTGAGTTGCTGGATCCATTGCTTCATGGGGCTCCCACCAAACCGTCTTGCCTACCTTCGGGATTTATAGTACCACATAACCTTCTTCCAGTCTTCAAGTCTCCGGTCGCGATGTTAAAAACACTACTGTGACTTGGATCATCTTCGGGAACAAACTTGCTTAAAATTATTTGTCAGTTGTTGCACAATGATGGCAGTTTCATTCATGTTTCAGTGTTTTTCAGTTACAACAGCACCCGTTTTACTGTTCGTCCCAAAAGATGCATTTCGGAGTGTTTCAAATTTATTAAAAACTAGCTGATATCTCCGGCGTTGCTCGGGCTCTTATTTTATGAATTTTTTGCAATATCTGAATGTGAATATACAGTAAAAACAAACGCATTAAAAAACCTATAATTGATACAGTAAAAATTCATGGCCAACTATGGTCCTCTTAGCAGTACTAGACAAGCCGTTGGAATGCTTTGTACATGAGTGAGTTTTAAGTAGTGCCGGAGAAAACATGTGTAGAATAATGCATGTGGTTTCGAAAATGGGAAATAATAGTATGAAAATGAAACAATACTAAGATCTGACGTTTCTTCATCCCTGGCTATGGCCCCTGCACATTTCAGCTTTAGTGTGCGGAATTACCGCACTACAACTTTGGGGGCCCATGAATTGGCAGAGTCGGACCTGTTGCTTGGCCACCTAGGTCTCCTGATTTGTCATCTCGAGATTAAATTTTCTAGGGACACATGAAGAATCAGATGAGGACTTTGTTCAGAATTGCCGTTGCAGCTGGGAATATACGTGACATGCCAGCCATTGTTGAAATTATTCGCCAAACAATGTCTAGACGATGTGAGGCATGTGTTACTGTTCGTGGTAGCTCCTTTGAACAGTTACTGTAATCAGTTGTCAATAAAATTGTTAACTAATTGTTGATAACTTTTTTCCCTGTATCGATTTAATGGTGAACTTTGGACCATCCATTCTTTGGTAAAAAAATTTCTATGAAGTTTGTGCACCGATTTCAAAAACACCCTTATATTTGCGTAGGCAAGTTCCACATTTAAATTCATAGATCCCTGATCTGTGCAGGGATGGGATCTTGTCTTGGCTTCTGTGCACAATCCTCAAATCATATTTTTTTTTACATATTCTTCCAAGGCCCTTAAGAAGTTGTCTTTACATAATCCCGAATTTAGGATAAGAATTTCGTTTAAATCATGTTTAGTTTGGTAAGGTCCCAATACTAGTGCCCACATGTGGTAGCGAAGCCAAGTGTGCTTGATTTGGTTTTATATGTTGCCATAATCGTATAGGCTTATCAGTGGCACTTCGCAAGGGAATTCCCATGTGTGTTTGTGTTGATTGCGAAGTGTATAAAGTGATGGGTAGGCTGTTGTTTTCCTGGTTTGCCTGGATGCCCACTAGATAATAAGATGAGGGACACTGCAGTAAACTCTGAGCTAATAATTGCAGAGGGTTTTTTTTCCCCATGCGATGAGACGGAAATTCGCTGAAATGAGGAGGAGGGCGAGGAGTCTTATGACTCCGTCCGGACATTTCTTCTCTCCCGTCTTTTTTTTTCTGTCCTATCCTTTTCTCACTCGCCTATCCGAGGCGCTCTCATAATCAGAAGGAGAAGCGTGTTGGGGGTTCAGGAAGAAGAAATAAGGATGGAAGAAAAAGAGATGGAGCAATAAAGGAAAAAAAAGAGAAGAAAATGAAAAAGAGAAAGTTGGAAGAAAAGATTTGTGGCTGAACATAAGCTGACAATTTAGGGCAAAGTGTTTTGCTTGGCTCTTTTTTTTTTTTTTTGCAATGATGAGGGCATTTTGGATAGGTTTCTTCTCTACGCTTTTCTATCGCTCTACAGTTTTGTAAGTTGTTTTTTTTTTATCTTACTTTCTACCTTTCTCTGTACGAGCAGAGAGAGAGAAAAAGTGCGGTCTGATAAGACACTTTTGAGAAACATTAAAGAATGAGAAAGTAATTGCTGCTGCTACAAAAAATTTTTTAAAAATATAGAAGAACACGAAACACACACTCGCAGCACATAAAAATAATTTTCTAATAAATTTTACAGTATATCGCTTATTTTATTTTTTACCCGTCCTGGTGGTAATGAAATATGTATTAAGAATGAATTTTTTTTATCTCGAGATTTTCTTCTCTTAGAGTTTTTATTACTCCTCTGGAAAAGACAGCTTGTAATACGTAGAAATAAACTCGAAAGTACTGCGCTGATATCTTCTTATCTGAAGGCAGGCGATCATAATTGAAGTGTTTTCATCTAACATGCTGTTATAATTGATTAAAAATTATTTTAATTATTGATTTAGTACATGTTCGTAGAAAAGTGCTTACGTGATAACTTATGGCACGTAATATACCAAACAACTCGTAACGACATGTCATAAATGAATATAGGGAATAATTAATGATAGTATAAATTGGTTTAGTAATACGTGTTCTAATTGTACCATTATGGTACCAGTGGAAACTCTCAATCTATCAAAGAGATTTCACGTACACAGATTCACCGATTTTGATTTTAAAAAAAATTTCTACGAGCAGCTTTCACCAAACTAAACACCGATGCACTTCTCAAAATTTTTCGAGAAAAAAATTCATAAACCTTGTTAACTTTGACTGCCCTTATAAATGCCTGAATTGTAGCATAGGTTTTTATTGCCGTAGTAAGACGCTAGCATTCTATTTTGCAGGTACGGGTTCAAATCCGTGTTTGATAAAGTTTTTTTTTCCTTCCTTAATTTTTTTTTAACATGTATGGGAATGTGTAATTCTTTTACAAAATATATTTCCGATTTTCAAATTTGCTGCCATCATTTTTTTATAAAATGCATGTACGAATAATTATATAAATAAACATAATCTAAGGTTGTTTTTTTTTCATATATTGAAAGGTTGTTACAAGTTATAAAATTTATTTCATTTTTTTAAAAAAACACAAAATAAGTAAAGACCAAGGTAATAGTTAATTTCGTCCATAACAAACATTAGCTTCTTCAAATAGGAAATTGTAATTTAGTGGTAATTTGCTATTTATGAGTGTTAATGAAGGACGCTTTTCTCCATCAATGACGCTTTTCTCTATAGATACTAACATGATTCATTAGATTTAATAGGATGTATAGGGTGAAATTAAAAATTAAATCAAATTTCTTTTAAAGATCTCACAAGAGGGCTAGATATTATACATGGTGTTTTTGAATTGAGTACAGATTTTTGGGAGATGATAAAGAGGTCCTTAGAAGTATTTTTTGTCATATGAACATGGGGTCCCCGCAGCTCCGTTTACTTACAATACTGCATTGAACAATCAAATGACATCGGGACGCAGTGTGCGTTGGTAAGCCTAAATTATTTTATTTTTAACAATTAACACAAGCAATCTACTGTAATAACTTTTAAAGTAATTGTTTGCAAAGAAATTTCAAGGTGCACGTGCTTGTTTGTTGAAAAGTCTTAGGACAAACTTCGTCAAGGAGATTCCATGGTATCCAACCCCTTTGGAAATGAACTAATCGCATTCTGGGAAAGCAGTAGGTAAAGATTTGTTTTAAAAAGTTCACTTTTCACTTGATGTACTTTTTACATGTGTAAAGTTAAACAAACAGTATGAATCGTTTTACATGGAATGATTATGCAGACATGCATCTGTGGGTGCGTTCACTTATTCACTTGGAGTCACTCCGAGTGACTCCCGTGACTCTGAGTCATTCGGTTTCCGTTTCTTTATTCGCTCGGAGTTAACTCCCTTGACCTCTAACATCAGGGTACGCTTGAAGTCTTTCGGAGTTTGTTTCTTTATTCGCTTGGAGTGCGACTCGGGTTAACTCCCTTAACTCCTGCTTTCAAACTGGAGTCATCGGAGTCAAAACATTTAATGAGAAAGACGACGCAACAATGAAGAGTGCCAACAAATTGCGACTTCAACGATGATTAATTTTGTTACAATGAGATATCGTTTGCGAGCGCGCTTGTTAGGAGCCGTGGCAACCAATGTCTTCAAGCTGGCGCGTACGTTGTTTAACTATCAACATGGCCGCCTCTGTCTTTCGAAAGTGCACGATCATAGCCTACCATAATTGGTTAGCCTTCCATTGTTGTAGGCTTGGCACGATACAAACGAATATTTAGCTTAAATTGATCGAAAATTTGATTCAAGACAATTTCTTCAGCATAATTATTAATTTTTATTTGCTCAATCTCAGTTCCATCTTTACGCATGAGGCCACCCTAGCCTCTGTGATAATAAATTAAACTTCGTTTTTATAAAAATGACCAGAACTTTGTTTTTATAAAAATAATAAAAAATAAAAAAACAATATTATTTATTCCTGTTAATAAAAAATAACTTAATGTTAAAGGTTCCCCATAACCAGCAGTGCCATGGGCACTGCTCATGCTTTTCTGATGCCTCCGGAGATTGCGAAGAGGGGAAAAATATCTTGAATCGTTCACAAGCAGTGTTGCCAATTTAGCAGGATTTTATTTATTTATGTATTTAGATTTATTGACGGGAAAACCCATTTACAAAAGAAATATTAAATATAATCATAAATATAAAACAAAAATAAAGAAAGATGAAAAGATATAAATAATATAATAAAATGATATAAATTGATATAAATAAAGCAATAAAATCACTAACGAAATAAATTAAAAACAATCAATAATTAATATAATTAACATAATATATAATATAATAATAATTAATTATCAGCAGGATAAGTGAAGAGATTAATTTGTTTGAGTTTTTGTCTGTTGTCATGAAAAATGTCAAAATTAGCCAAATAGGAATTAGCACTCCTGAGGAGGCGTCTAATTGGTGAGTTATAGACATAATTATTGGCGGACACTGATTTCTCAGTCAGAAAGGGTACTGTATTCCTAGTAATGTAGTTAGGGATATGGATAGGAATCAGTTCTAGTAAATTTGGACAGTCAACAGTGGAATTCAGTAAGTCAAAAAGAAAGAGTAGGTCCGAACGTATTCTTCCATCGGCCAGAGTTTCAATGTTTAAAAGTTTATAATCTGTATTGAAGGAAAGATTACCCAGTTTTCTATTAATCATGCGAAGAAATCTTTCTGAACTCTTTCAACTGCATCAATATACGAGGCAGATTTGGGGAGACTCTTTCAACTGCATCGTATTTAACATAATGGGGAGACCAGATTATGGAGGCATATTCCAAAATTGGACGAACTAATGCACAATAGAGAATTTTAATTGATGTAATATCCTGAAAAGGTTTTATATGTCTAAATTTTTATAGAATTTTTTGAGGATATAATCTACATGAGACGTAAAAGTCATTCTACTGTCAAAAATGACACTAAGATCTTTTATATTTGTAACCTTCTCTAAAATGATATCATCAATTGAATAAGGATAAGACACCATGTGTTTGTTTCTGCAGAAAGACATAGCTTTACATTTTCTAATATTGAGCATCATGCCATTACGTGTACACCAGAATGATAATGCATTCAAAGAATTTTGAAGTGCATTGCAATCACATTCATCATTAATACAGGTAAATATTTTCAAGTCGTCTGCAAATAACAATAATTGAACTCCGTTCAGTACCTCGGCGATGTCATTAATATAGAGAAGAAACAGAAGAGGGCCCAAGTGTGAACCTTGGGGTACCCCACTAGTAGCACTAAATGAATAGGAGATGTTGCCTTTAATTTTAACGTACAAACGCCGAGACACAATGTAACTACGGATCCAAGATAAAAGTGGGTCTCTGATACCGAAGGCTTCAAGTTTCTTACATAGAATATTATGGTTTACTTTATCGAAGGCTTTAGTAAAATCTGTATAAATAACATCAATTTGTTTATGTCTGTTTCAGACTGCTAAATATTTATGCGCCGTGCAGTTCAGCAGAGAAAAAGTTCTTCTTTCATCATCCTGTAATTCCATCAGACGCCACGAACCAGTGGGTGCAGGCACTGGATCCCCTTTCAGAGGAGGTCGATAAATTTGTCTCTCGTCCCTTCTCCGAAGACGAGGTTAAGAATTTTTGACACAGGGCACCCGAAAGTCTTCTAGCCCTGGGATGGAAGGCTTCCCATACTCCTTTTATACAGCCACTTGGAAACTTCTTGGACCTTTTCTGGTGGGTGTTTTTATTTCCATCCTACGTGATCCTTCCTCCATTACATCAGAATTTTCCGTCGGGAGGATTATTTTCCTTCCTAAAGGCTCGGATCCTGAACTTGTAATCCAGTGGAGGCCGATAACTCTGTTAAATACAGATTATAAGATCTTCACTGGGGTGTTTCAAGACCGTTTAAAACTTTATGCTGACAAGTTCTGTGATCCGGGGCAGTCCTGTTCGATTCCTTCTCGCAGGATGACGGATAATCTGCTTACCATCAAATGTGTCATGGAGGAGGCGCGTGCCCGCCAGCAATCCCTCGCCATATTAAGTCTGGATTAGGAAAAAAACTTTAATAAGGTGAACTGCGTCATCTTCGTCTTCGGTCCTTTGCTGCCGTATCTCAGCGCTGTATGCATCGGCCACATCATGCGTGACGATCAATGGTTTCATCTCAGCCACCTTCCCACTTTTCAAAGGGGTAAGGCAGGGGTGTCCACTGTCGCCCCCTCCTTTATGACATCTACTTGGAACCATTGTAGCAACATCTCAATCGTCACCAAGACATCCGGGGTTATGAACTACCTGCTGCGTCAGTTAATATCAAGACGCTTGCTTATGCAGACGACGTAGTGTCATTTGCTTCGGACGCTTATTTCCTGGGTGTCCTTCAACCGCTTCAGCGCTTCAACAGGAAGCACGATCAACCTCTCGAAGTCGAAGGGCATTGCAATTGGGAATTGGTCCCCCATCCTGCTTAGTGCATTCCCAATTACATGGTGTGGCCAAGTTACTGTGCTGGGTTACGTATTCTCGTGTCTTCCATCAATGGACTCTAGTCACTGGCATAAAGTAATAGAGAAATGTATATCCCGCCTTGACAAGAACTTCCGTTTTTTCACTTCTATGTATGTCAAGGTGAGATTTATTAAAACACACATTCTCCCTCTACTGACATCTAAGAGCCTGTTTACTCTACCGTCGTCACGGGATCTTCTGAGGCTCCGGAAAGCGATTGTTGACAGTGTGTGGGGAGCTTCTGGTCGTCGCCATCCTCTCAAGGCAGATCTCCATTTTATCCCCTTCGAAACGGGGGATTGGATCTGCCTGACTTGCGTCACTACCTTAGGGTGGCCAAGAGGCTGCTGTGATTCGTCTGTTCTTGCTTCCAAGTCCATGTTGAGCGATGTTCGTTTTTCTTCACCTTCGCTGCTTCTTCAGGGTGAACAGGCTCCCAGTTCCCTCCTCGTTGCCAGTGACTATTGACTATCACAGTCTGGACTTTTATAACCTTCTAATGACTGAACTACGGACCTTTTTACCCGATCTTCGACAACTAGACCCACAAGACTGGGGCAGCCTACGTTTCTCCTGGTTTCTCCAGCATCACGATCAAGGTGCTGCCACTGATATTTATCGTCTACATCCTAAGCTGCCATGGGCCAAAATTTTTTCGAACATCAAAAGTCTTGCCTATGAGAAGTCTGTTTTTAATTATCAGTGGCGGCTATTACATCATGGTTTTTATTCGCTTCAGCGACTCCATCTGTGGAGAGTGGTTGATTCGGCAGGCTGCCTGACTTGTGAAATACCAGAAACGATCCCACACATCTTCTTCGAGTGCTCGTTTGCACAATCCATCTGGAGCCGTTTAAGGCGTCACTTTGGTTTGGATGGCGTCCGCTGAACAAGGACCTGGCCGTCTCCATTGCCTTTCTCGTGAAAGAGATATGGTTTGCTCGTTGGGAGAGAACAACAGGTGGAATGCCATCTGTTGAAGGAGTTTGGAAGAAAAGTGCAATGCAATTGCGCTCCTTCCTACTCCTGGAATGGTTTCGACTGGATCCTCTTGTGTTTAAAAGACGCTATTCAACATCTGGTCATCTTTGCGTCGTCATCAGAGGGCCACGAGAACGTTATGTTCATCATTTCACCGTTCCCATGGTCTCACTGGTGGGCAAACGAGCATTGAATTTGTGACGTTTAAATAAGTAACGCAGCCCTAACGGGCTGCTCGACTACTTATGGCATGAGCGTCGGACGCCCCGCTTCAAGTTCCTGGTTTCAAGGCGTTCAGTGGAGCGTCTACCATCTAGCTCCAGCTCCAACAGGTCGAGATTGATGGCGGCCATGATGATGATGCGACTTTGCTGAGCCACTACAAGGATCTAGGTCTATCTAGGAAAACTCGGAGACCGATGGCAAGTAAAATTCGATTTACTTCTTTTAAAATTCGACTATGGCTCTTCCAAAAGCTACAAGCCGCAGGAGGAACGTATCGTGAAAAGCGGATCGCCTGGCCAATCTCGACATTCCAAAGAAGTTCATCGAGGCTCACAGAACACGAGGTGCTCTCTTAAAGGACCGCTAACTCATCCCCCGCCAACTAATGCCGAAAGCCGGATAAGACATAAGGTCCCTTACGCCCGAAACATCCTACCACTGAGCGAAGTGTCTACTGGAATCTTGCTAACGTGTAAGGACTATAGACTTAGACAAAATTATCCTAAAGTTAATTTGGCTAATTGTAACTCGCCCCATGTGCAAAATTTGCCAATACTGTGCCTCTCGGAGAACCCCCTGGACGCTGTCCGGAATCAGACGAACGAAGCCGGCATCGAACCCGAATTCCGCCGAGTCGTCCTAAAAAGTGCAACCGACCCTCTCGACAAGGATTGCCTTGGTTCTACGGAACAAGTCCCGTTGCCACGCCGTGCCCCAGCCTCGACAGATCGTCCGCTGGCCACCCATACCTTCGCAGACAGCGCTAATCTTCTCTCGTGGGAGGTGAATTCCTTAGGAGTGACGTTCCCAATAGCCAACATAGCCGGTATTCTTGCGGGGCGCCCTGCTGAATGTCCGCGCTTGGACTCGAAGCCGCCTTCTAAGGGTATTTCTAGAACTATTAAGCTATCGAACTTGTTAATTCACGTTAAGCCATCTCCTATTGCCTGTGATCGATCGTTGTCTAATATATTCGTTCTATTCCTCACAGCTCGCCTCGCACGGTCGACAAACCGCCTTCTCTTGTAGCGGTGACGTGTGATCGCCGCTCAACCTCCGAAAGTTTGGAAACAACGTATCCCCCACTCACCTGTGCCGCCTCAAGCTTGCTTGGATCAGGGACGAGCTTAGAACGTCCTGGAGATAGTAGTACGAGTTCATTGGCCGACACCCAACTAACAACAAACATTGCATCTGAATTGGATTAATAGATTTCATGACATTTGTAAAATTCAGAATTATTCTTTATTTTCATTAATCCTGCTGGATTCATTTAAGTGACTTTATTAAAATTGTTCAATTTACCTCATCCCGTTCTACTCCTTTCGTTGGACAATGGTGTTTTACCATACATTAAAAGCATGTCAGTATGTTCTTCATTATTGTACTCGACCATTATTAATGTCGTATGCAGTATGCGTTGATGATGGTGCAACAATAATTGAACCTCAGCAGTTTGGGCGATCCAAATCTAATTGCGGGGACATAGTTGATTTCCCCACCGGAGTTCCTATGAAAAACCTACAAGCTCTACAGGTTTGTAACATGAATTCTGATAAACTCTGTGTGTTTCAGCTAACGAATTTAGGTGCAAGAACAGAAATAAAGCCACACATTGAACAGAGATTTCATTTTCATGAGGAATGAACAGAAGAGTAATCCAAGTTCTAAGATTACTCAAACCAAAGGATATAAACTTTTCAATCCAACGTTACGCATTATTGCCACCAGGGCCGCTGGAGTGCTTACAGCTTGCCATCTCCTATAATGTTTTAATTAGAACTTTCATTGGCTATTCGTATGTTCGGCAGAATTCTTAATGAGATTGCATAAAAATATTCTGTTAATCGTTTCTGATGATCTACAATGAATTATCCTTTAGGGTTATTTTTAATATCGACTTACTTGCTGAAAGGTCATCTAGAATGCTGACTACTAAGGAAAAGACTTGAATTGCCGTTGAATGATGACATGGAATTTCCGTATACATTTAGATTTTTCGGTGTAAGAACTTCTGGGAATCTCTCGGTCTATTTCTGACATTGAATTGTCTTGAGTTTTTGAAACGCTGGCGTAGGGTAATTTTATCCTCTTCAGGCGTTATCTGGGGTTAACCCAAATAAACTAATCCAAAATTAGCTATTTAAAATGTTAGGAGTGGTGTTAATGATGTAAATTACTAACCATGATCTTTTAATTTTGTTATCACTTTCTTCAAACTGAAGGTATTGAATCACGTGTAGACTAGATATGGCTCTGTCTGTAGCATGGCAGTAGCTAGTCCGTTTTTTTAATTTACATTTTGCACTGAGTTTTGCGAAATTAAAATGCAACGAAAAGAGAACGAGGGTTTCGCCAATGGTGCACTTGTAAAAATTTCTCAGAAGGGGGCTTCACTTCTGCAGCTTTTCATAGCGGAGGGGGAAATATGTTAAAGAAAGTGGCCAATGAATTAGAAACTATGATGTTCAATAGTTTATTGGCCCCTCCTTCGGACCGAATGACAGCATGTATGCTGATTGTTAGCATAGATGCTATAAGGTATTTTGAAGCAGCTTACACAGAGTTTCCCTTAGTTCTCTTAGCAGATTTCTTGGAACAGGATCTGGCTGTCGGATATGTTATTCCAACATGTCCCAGTACGCTAAACCATCGTTTGAACAAACGTGCGCAATCACAGTCACATTTTCCTCCATAGATAAATAAACTTTTTTTTTTTAAAAGCCATCACTGTGATCATTAATTAGAATAATTTGTATATCCGTTTTATAAAAAAAATAATGGTATCAAATTGGAAAATCGGAAATATATTCAATAAATGAAGAAAGTAATTGGACACCTCGCACAGTGCGTTTATTTGCTTTTATTGATAACAGCTAATATCCTGTCGGTCCCCCTCTGGCTGCAATCACGGCGGCCACTCTCCGGGGCATGCTTTCCACAAGTACGTACGACCCCCACAGGAATCTCCCGCCTAATGTCCCGTACAGCCGTCCACAGTTCAGGTAGTGTTTTGGGGAGTGGGCTACTACCCCTCAACCGACGCTCGACTTCATCCCACAGATGTTCGATGGGATTCAGGTCGGGGCTCTGGGCTGGCCACTGCATGCGTTCAACATTATTATCGGCATACCATTGCAGGGTATGAGCTGCAACATGTGGCCTGGCATTGTCTTTTTGGTACAGGCATGGCTCTAGACCGTAGGTTTGCCAAAGGGTTCGGAGAACGGAATTATCCAAGATGGTAGTGTAGTCCGTAGCCCTCATGGTGCCTTCCACCTTCACTACCGGGCCTACGCCATACCAAGAAAAACAGCCCCACACCATAATTCCTCCTCCGCCGAACTTCACTGTTGGGATGATACACTCAGGAAGGAGCCGTTCTCCAGGTAAACGTCACACCCAAACTCTGCCATCCGATCGAAACAATGTGAAGCGGGATTCATCGCTCCTGAGAACACGTTTCCAGTCCTCAACGGTCCAATCTTTGCGTTCCCTGGCCCATTGTAGTCTGTTCGTTTTGTTCGCCGGTGTGACTAGCGGCTTGTGGGCTGCTGCTCTGCCGTGATAGCCCAGCATGTGGGCCTCCTTTCGGAGGGTCTTGGTGGATACGTGACATCCAGATGCCTGCTGGAATTCCCCGGCGATGGTGGTCATCGTCGAACGTCGGTTCTTCCGTATCTCCCGCTGCAGCACCCGACGGTCCCTGTCGGTCAATGCAGGTGGACGACCAGGCCTTGGTTCATTCGTACAATGTCCATTGGTCCTTACTTCTTCAGCACATACGCCACTGTTGATTTCGGGTGGTTTCGGCTGCTAGCAATCTCTCGTATGGATGCGCCTTGGAGCGACATTCCAACCAGGACACCTTTTTCGAACTCTGTCAGCTCCGCCTGTCGCGGCATGATGCTTCAGTTAGAGTCAGTGGTGTTGTCTGATGACTATCTTTGCATTTCCATACAGTAGTGACACGTGTGGTAGCGGAAAGGTCCATTTTTTGCCGGGTGGATGGGTGTCCAATTATTTTCTTCCAATCAGTGTATAAAGTGTCCAAAAAGTCTGGTAACATGGCAGATATCTCAGAAACTCAGCATTGTACGAAAAAATGTCCAAAAGTGAATTATTTCGCGGGGGAAATTCATTAGCCCAAAAATTACCCCCCAGCCCCCCTTGTGAGGGGGGCTGGGGGGTAACTTTCAAATTTTCCTCCGTGAAGAAACTGTCGACAACAATATTCAAGTAGTCCGCGGAAACACCCATCCTTCCATGAATATCAGGGAACCGGTGACTAGTTCTGTACTAACCAGCAGTGTAAGCTGCTTACGATGACACCATCACCAGAAACTTCTGTTGTCTTCAAAACTCTTGGTTCGGAGGTTCTCGGCCAAAACCTCCGCCTTGTCGGTGCAAACAACGCGTATCATGATTCGTTACACCAAAAACCTTCTTCCAATCTTCACTCTCCATTCCATTCACAACTATCAGATGAACTGTTCTTTGCGGAAATCGGTGTGTTTTGGTACTGACTACCGACTTGAGTCCCCTTCAATTCTCGGCAACTGGTTCTACCACATGTAGGTCGGGAAATGCCTTGGTTAAAATCAATTGCTGTACAGTGGACTTTCTGTTTCTCCGTACAAAGTGTCGCTCATAATCGATTGTCTTTGAGTTTCCACAGTTACCCCTTTCAGACAAAGACTGTGGATCATTTTTGCAACGATTGAATACTTTGTATAGGGAACCTTTCGAGGATTCAGTCAGCTTCTTCGTTGTTTGGCTCCAGCGAACACCTCCTAGGCAGAAGGCCTGATAACGGAAACGTCATATATTATTACATCATCGTTAGTCGACCAAATTTAGGGCTTCTTATTGGTAGAAATAGGATTAACAATGGTCGACTAATGATGATGTAACAATGTATGACGTTTCCGTTATCAGGCCTTCTGTCTAGGTGGTGTTGCTCCAGCTAGACGAGCAACAACAATGCATCTCTTTAAGAAGTCAGTTAAGGTCCTTGCTTTTTCCCATGCCCATCAGGTTCTGCGAATATATTCGCCCAATTCTCTTTTAACATGACCTCAAACTATTTTGCATAAAAACGGATTACAACAAATTCATACAAATTCTCATAAATCTAAGTGTTGCATTATTGGCTCTTCTTTCTTAATGCATTGAGACTTATTGTAAGCAAGTGTTTTTTTAACCTGTTTGTTTGTTTTTTTATTTCTCTTTTCAGGTAAGTGACTTTGCCTTTGTTCAAGATTAACAAAAACGATGTGATGATGGGAGTTGAGTTGCACAAGTATGTCTGGATGGGATTCCCACTTCAGCATTGTTAATTCTCAACATTTCTACGAACAGTTAAGTAGATACAGGAGTTGGACAAAGATTTGGAAACACAGTTAAGTCCTTTGCACGTGTGAAATTCAGGGCTTGTTGCCAGTTGTCAGCGGAAGTATAACATTGTTTTGCTTCCGCTGTGTGATTAGGTAACAGGTTGGATGCTTCTTTTTCTTCATTCAATCGGTGAGCTGCTAGTTATACTGACTCAAATCGGAGCTTTCTAAGTTTGAAAGAGCGAAAACTGTTCGTATCTGCTTTGTGACTAAAGTTTTCAATTTTTTGCGGTATGGCGAGTAATGCAGTATCAAAACTTATATACAGTTTCCTAAAAAATAATAAAAGTCGACTAATTAGCAAAACTGTGGACAGCATTGCCAACTGATTGAAAGAGACAAAAGGAAATTGAGAAAGAGTATGACCGGGATTAAAAAACTGCTGCAAAAGTGACTGCTATGATCAGTCTCCCAAAGCCCGTGTCCATAAAACTGTGAAGAGGGAACCTGCATAAACCAAATACTCACAAGCAAGCTACAACTACTATTGATTGATATTAATGCTTAGAAGAGTAGAGAATGGTGCAACACATACGAGGGCGTTTTGAAAAGTAATGCCTCTATGGCTGTAACTTTTTTATTTGGTAACCGATTTTCAAAATTCATTTTGTATGTGATACTTATATTTATCATCTATGTAATGCACTAATCGCTTTTTGACATAGTCCCCATCCCTTTCCACGCATTGCACCAACGCGTGACTAGTTGGGTGAACCCGTCGGAGAGGAATTCCGCAGTTGTTGTCGACACTAGGATTGAATGGCAGCGTTTACCTCGACGTCAGAACCAACTCATGTTCCTTAAGATGGTCTTTCTCTTTTGGGAAGCAGTGAAAGTGGCAAGATGCAAAGTCTTTCATCTTTGCATTTCAGTCATTCATCTTTGAACTGTAGGCGATGCAACCCTCTGGTGGGTGGCGACTCGTGTGCGGGCGGAAGTTATCGTACTCCAGAAGAGAGTCTAAAGCTGCCATTCAATCCTGTTGCGACAACAATCCCAGAATTCCTCTCCGACGGGTTCACCCAACTAGTGACGCATTGGCGCAATGCTTGGAAAGGAATGGTGACTATGTCGAAAAGTGAATAGTGCATTACATAGAAGACAAATGGAAATATCAGGTACAAAAAGAATTTTGAAAATCGGTTACCAAATAAAAAAGCTACAGCCATGAAGGCATTACTCTTCAAAACGCCCTCGTATAAGTTGTGGACTAGCAATCAATGGAAGAATGTAATATGTCCCATGAGTTTAGTGTCACACTTTTCCCAAATACAGTCCGGGGCTTACTACCAGGAGTTGCAACCATGGCTTGGGTAGCCTGATTTTAGCGTTTTACAGGCTCCATCATCATGTTAAAAGGTATAGTGTTTGCCAGCGAGTATGATAGATTTTCGCCTATCATGTGCAGACGTAGTTTCCGAAGACAGCATCATTTTCCAATACCATAAAGCTCCTATTCACCTATATGATGGTGTCAAATCGTAGCAGTTCGGCGAAAAATGGAACAAAATGTGGCATCAGATTCCGCCTCCAATTTAGATTAATGAGCTCGAACTAAGATAAATCTATTGCTCATACAGCCGTATATAAACTGTCAGTGAACTGAGTTCCTGAAAGTAGAATGGTCGGCTGCAGCATGGGAAAAGCAGGAGATTTATCAGACTTCGACAAAGGCCAAGTCGTGATGGCCAGGCCCCCTCGGAATGTCGATCTCGGAAATAGGGGAGGGGTTTTTAGAAATTTTGGCAACGACTCCTAAGATCATTTTGCGCCTTTTACACAAGTTATATCTGTACGCAGCCCGGGACAAACACAAACATCCATGCCCACGGCGGGATTCGAACCCACGGCCAGGCGGACTCGAGAACTAGAAAGCCTACGCCCTAGCCCTCTCGGCCACCTGGCCGGCTCTCGGAAATGGCGCGTTTTGTGGGCTGTTCACGTACAGTCATTGTGTGTGCTTATCAAATGTGGTGGATGGAGTAACGACGAGTCGCCGTTCTGCAGTTTGCCGTCCACGGTGCATTGATTCCAAAGGGGAGTGAAGACTTGTACACATTGTTCGCTGTGAACGAAGGGATACAGTGGTCCAACTCATCAGCAGCTATGACAGCGCACAGTTTAGCATAGCATTTTGTGTGGGGCCTGCGGTTACGGCATGCTTACACTAGGCCAGAAACTGTGACACCGAATGCGCAGTTGGATGGATACGACCTCCCTATGTATGGGATCTGGAGAACTAGCTGATAAGCGCTTAGTACCAGATACCTCAGACTATCTACCCAGCACCTTGTTTAGTCGTATTAAACGCGTGGTCATAGTGTAATGGCTCCTCAGTGTATTTGTCAATTCCCATAAGAACTCAGGTCGTCTTGGATGCCAAAGAAAGTCCATATTAAACTTAGAACTCGTTTTTTTGCCAGGTGTTTCCAAATGTTTGTCCAATGTCATTAATATTATTTATTAATATTGTAGTCGACGGTTGTTGTAGATGTTCATTTGTAAACACGGGTGTATCATTTTTATTCTGGGAATTCAATACATGTAATTGTACTTGTTGATATTTCTGAATTTTAAAACTATTTTACCGGGGGTTTAAAAGTTCAGCCTCAAATATCAATTGGAACAGTGACTTACGTGGTTGACGTATATTTTAAAATACAGGGAGGCCATAATTAAAGGATCTTATTGCAAAGCTGCCTACAGGCGAAACCAATCATCAGAAAGATGTGAAATTGTGGAGGACGTAATGAAAGGATGGTAATTTGTTTCAGCAGGGAGGGGGGGGGGGTGGAGGAATTGGTTGCGAATTTCGCCACCAGAGGACGTTTTACGTTGTTTATTACTCACGCAGCAGCTGTTACTGTATAAAACCAAGAAATATTCGCGTAGATCCTATGTTCAGTCTGTATGCCGCCCACAATGACGTTTAGTTTACGAGATCGCGCTGTTAGTGAAATAGTTTTACCAAAACAGTATTTCCGCAGAAGCTGCTCTACGGAAATTTCGGACTTTAAAGAGGATGAAAAAAGGTCTCATGAATGTGAAAATCCTTCGGAAAGTGACAACGAAATTTGAAGAAACAGGTTCATTGTCAGTTCGTCCTGGCAAACACGTGTCTGCAGATTCATTAGAGGAGGTTTCGCTTCAGGTGGAATAGGACGGAGATGCAAATTCCCATGGTAGCACCAGTGTCCGGCGTATAGCACAGGCGTTGGATAGGCCACGTTCAACAGTCCATAAGATCATGCGGAATATCCTCCGATATTATCCGTACAAACTTTCACTTGTGCACCAGGTGCTTCCACATGATTGTGACGATCGACTCCAGATCTCACTTTAGTTTCTTGCTCGCGTTGAAGTCGATGCAGAATGGCCGCGGAATATCCTCTGGACAGAAGAAGCGCATTTTCACTTGGACGGCGCAGCGAATGCGCCCAACTGCCGCATTTGGGAACCAGAACATCCGCACGCTTTCGTAGTGGTTCCGTTGTATTCCCCAAAAGTGAGTGTTTGGTGTGGATTTACGGCATCATTTATTCTCGGCCCGTACTTCTTCGAGGAGTTAAGTTCTACAGGTCCAGTGACATGCACGATCACCGGGCAGCGATATGCTTCGCTGTTAGAGAACGTAATTATTCCGGCTCTGCAAGCCCGTCAGTGCCTTGCATGTACAATCTTTATGCTAGACGGAGCTCCTCCACACATAGTACTGTGTGTTAAGGATGCTCTTGACGACATTTTACAGAAGAGCGTGTCATCAGCCGTCACTTCAGTCATGTGTGGCCTGCCCGATCCGCAGACCTCACTCCATGCGAATTTTGGCTTTGGGGACATTTGAAACATCTTGTAAGTCGTGACAATCCAAGAACTCACCTGATCTTAAAGACAGCATTTTACGCCACGTGCGCAACATTTCGCCGCACACATTTCGGTCAGCTATGGAACATGCCATCTTGCGATTTCAGATGGTATCTGAAAATGATGGCCATTATGTGGGACATGTTGTAATTTGTCGTTTTTTACACATGTTGGACTTACTAAACTATTGTCTAAATGTGTAATTAGTTCTTAAAACGACCTCTAGTGGCGAAATTCGTAACTTTTTTTTTTTCGCTGAAACAAATTCCCACAAAATTTTTACACATATCTGATGACTGGTTTCTCCTGTAAACAGGTTTGCAATAGGGTCCTTTAATTATGGGCACACTGTATTTATATTTTTTATTATATTTATCCGTCCATTAAATATATTTAAAAATATTTGTTTGGATAAAATTAAATTAGAATATAGCTGGTATACACCAGTTTATTAGTAACCCCCCCTAATACTGTGTTGCGTCACCCCCTAGCAGCTATAACAGTACGGATTCAGTTAGCCGCTGGAAGCATTGTTCCATCTGATGCTTATTGGATGGTGGTGGATCCATGCCTCGAATAACCGTTCCAGCTCATCCCAAAGATGTTCGATTGGGTTCAAATCCGTTTACTGTGGTGGCCAGAGGAGTAAATTGAATTTATTATCGTGCTCCTGGAACCATTCCATGACGATACGAGCCTTGTGACACGGAACATTGTCCTGCTGGAAGTATCCTTCCGATGGATGAAACGCACCCGCCCATTCATCACATCTGATTAAGACGTTTCTGGCCAAACACACAGCACTCCTTTGGTCCGTCAGCCTCCTTACTCCCCTGACATGACACTATGCGGTGTTTGGCTGTTCCCAAGCTCAAAACGACGCTGAAATAAATCAGATTTCAGTAGACATTACGCAGAAAACGACGGCAGAGCTGTCCGCCATTTCCAAACAGACCTTCCAAGATACTTCCAATAATGGTAGGGGCGGTGGAAGACATGTGTGCAGTTCCAAGGAGAGTACTGTGAAGGGAATTAATGTTTAAATTCTACAGGTGAATAGCTTTAGTTTTCCCGGCCAAAGGTCCGATGTTTTTATACACATCTCGTATCACAACGCTGCACCAGTTTCAGAATACTTCGCTCATAGAATTACGTCAGTCTCAAACCTCTGACCACACAGAAATCTCTTCATGGGACCAAAGAGGTGGTAGCCCGAGGGCGCTAAATCTGGACTGTAGGCTGGGTGGTCCAGAACCTCCCAACAGAAACGGACCAGTTTTGCTTGGACGACGTTGTCATGCGGGACATGCGTGTTTTCGTTGTCATGAAGAAGTCGAATATCGTGTCCTCTTTGTGGTCGCTTATCCCGAATAGCACGCTGAAGTTTAGTCAACGTTTCACAATAGGTAGTGGCGTTGACGGTTGACCCACGAGACAGGAACTCTGCGAGTAGGATTGCAATGTATTTTCCAAAAAAGTGTAAGCACAATCTTCCGAAAATGTGGATGTTTCCACATAATGGTTGCAGTTTTAGGCTTAAGTGTGAAGTGCAAGACCCAGGACTCTTTTGTCAGAAACGCACTTTCCTCCTGGTTGTACTATGCAGATGTTGCAGACTGCACGCCATTGTGCTGCCGGTCTGTTCTGGTGTCAGACTTTTTGGAATCCAACACGAACAGACTCTAGCCCTCAGATGATGTGAATATTCCTTTATTTTCTTATTTTCTGCAACGTTTCACTTCGTTTATTATCCATATTGATAAGTAATCTGTTGTAAATGTGATTGGCTAATTTTTTATAATAGAGAGGCTAATAATTTTTTGCTTAGAGTACTTACCTGGACGGATAATTTTTTTGCTTACTCTATATTGTATTGCTCAAAAGGTTTTGCTGTTTAAAATTTGAATTCTCGACCATGTTTCGCTTGAATGATTTGCAAATAAAATTAACGTCGTCAAGTGTAGAGGGGCTGTAAATAATCTCTATACGCATGGATCGATGGCCTGCAATTATGTTGTTGTTGTTATTAGTATTGTCAGGAGAGGCATCATTATGACGTTAATCTTTTTTTATCCAGCGACTAAAAGGGGGGCATTAAACTGTTAAAACGCCGTTAGAAAATCATTAATTCCATGCAGGAGAATCGGTGCTCGAAGGATTTTTTTTTCTTTCCAATATGCGTAGCGTTTCTTCATTTTCGTGAGGATAGTCGATCAATGACCTCCATCCTCATCGATCATACTTTGGCAAACAGCTTTATGGAAGAAGGGGTTTCCGCGAAAAGCCATTAACAGGGAGGGATACGAGTGGAAAGTATCGAGTCTCTTTTTTGAGTAAGTAGGAACATTTTTTTTCTTCCGGAGCTTTCAATTAATGAAATGTGCTGAGACGTCGTCGCCCATGATTGCCACTTCCTTTTCAATCAAAAACTGAGCCCTTGCTATCTTTTGAGGTAATGACAGAGGCATTGATACAGGATTAGTTCAATTATGATGAGGTTTGAGATGATTGATTTCCAGTATATGAGCCTCTAGTCTCCGAGGTAGACTTTCCACTAGATGTTGGTAGATAGTCACGCAGGGGTTGAGGATGAGTTCTAGCCCGTAGTCGTCGCCCCCGCTCATCCAACAGGTGTTGGATGGAATTTATATCGGAATTTGTGTAGGCCATTTCTTTAACACGTTAACGATTCAAAAATATGGGAGCGATTACAGGTAAGTGATGGCATATATGAATGATGGGAAAAGTTAGCACATTGATTGGTGTCATCTACATATAGTGTACCATTTTTAGCACATTTTCATAGAAAACTGCTTATGTAATCGGTTTGTCCGTCCGTGCGTTGCAAAGCGGAGGATGGGCATAATGAATTGTTTTCCGCGCATACTCTATACATTGGTGGGATAGTGCGCGTGCAGGATGCAGTGACCGACAATTATAGAAAGGCTCCCCTAAACCAAAATGATTTCTTTATTAGTAGAGAGCCTATTATTTAGTACAATAACTTGAAAACGACTCGACCTTTTCTACGACATCCTGCTTTCGCCAATCTTTCTTTCTCTAAAGTCTGAAGTGGTACACGAGACGGAACTGACAACAATTGTTCACTCTGCTTTGTTAACACGCCTTGCCAACAATGTATTAAGTTTCCGTTATCAGGCCTTCTGTCTAGGAGCTGATAACAATTGTTCACTCTTCGCGTGCCGCTGCGGAAGCGAAGCTGGCAACAATTGTTCACTCTGATTTGTTTACATCTGACGTATATTAAAGATAGACTCCGAATCCTATTGTTGTAACTTGAAGCAAATTGGCAAGCTCCATGCCCAGAACTGTCATGGCTGAAAGTGAGTGAAGATGATGCAAAACACATGGCTAAACACGAGACTAGCTGATTAATAATTCTTTCACACGCCGATCACGGAGTGATAAGTTTATCTTTTCGTTTACTTTGTATTTGAAGTATTTTATTATATTTTATAAACAATTTTTCGATCATGGTTTCAATTTCAATTTCGTTTCGATTGTCTTTCAGTAACGTATTTTCATTTTAGTTACGTATTTTTGATTTATTTTTGTGGAAAATGATTCCTGATCCTTTTTCTTGTCTGTTTGTACAGTTGTAAGCAGAACAACTTTGAATAATGGTTTTGAATTAATAATTCCTCGGGCCCAAAATCTTCAAAAACAAAGCAGCCAGACAGCTAATTACTCCACGGCTCCTTCCTGCCCAGAACTATCATGGCTCAATTTGCTTCACTTTTTGCCGCTGTTAACAATAGGATTCGGAGTCTATCTTTAATATACGTCATTGGTTTACATGCCTCGGGTAAACAAAGCAGATTTTTTGATTTCAGTTTAGATCATGTTCCAAGAAAGGAAAAGTATTCTCCAATGATCCTAATAGTTATATTTATAACTCTGTATTCTGTGAAATTTTGTAAGATAATTAGCACGTACCTATTTGTAAATTAACACTGATGTACATTTCTAAGGTAAATGGAATGGTGCTCAAGTGTAAAAATACACTACACAACATTTTTGCTCTGAGTAAGAATAAAGTAAGCCTAATCTAATGGCCATATCATCAATGCCTTTGTAGTTATACCAATTCCTTTTTGTTATCATTCGACAGAAGTGGATATACCGGTGCATGAATTTGTGTTGCCTTCGCACTTTCAACGTATACGGTTCTGATCCTCAAAACAGAAATTTCACAGGCGCATCAGAAATATCAACCCTTTTGCACGTGCGTACAAGATGATGAAGGATGTCAGGAAACGTTTAAATGTCGATAATACAGCGCGATCACAGAAGATATAATTTGCCAACTGTCAATGCGGTAGCAGCAGCGTTTGAAGCCGACGATGGAGAATCAACCACCTTTTAAGCGAGATCTATGCACGGGGAACAACTTACAACACATGTCGATTTGGAGTCCGAACTGTGATCCAATGACCTACCCGTTGCTTTGTCTTCTGAAGAAGAAGGCTGGAAGATAAAATTCAGGAGCATTGACGGGACGAAACTCAGCATGTTAGCCTTCTATTCCTACAAACTGTACGAAAGGCCAGGACTGTTTAATCCGGCGTTGCAGGTTGGAAAACGCACTCAGCAGTATACAGTATTGTGGACGCGTTTTAAAAGTTGAAGGAGGCCGGCTAAAATCAGAAGAATTTGAGAGTGGAGGCTTACCATTTGGCTTAATGGATTATTCAAAATCAGGCTGTTCAAAACTTTAATTTGAAAGCAGGAAAGGCCTGTGTTCTACCTACGTCATTTACCGGGAGCAAATGTGCATTGCAGCAAATTTACCAGGATCTCTTCATCACATTTACATGCAATCCATATTGGACTGAAATGACAAAACAGCTGGCTCCGTACGAAAGTTTGGTGCATAGACCCGACATCGTCGCAACAGTCTTTGGTTAAGATTGAGGGCATTTATCGACGACCTGACTAAAAAATCGGTGAAAGTAAGTAAAGAATGATCTAAAGAGGATTGTTTGCCACGCCAAACCTCACATGTTTTTAAATAATTGATGAAAATAGGAAAGAAAATTCCACGGCCATTGGCGCAATTGGTTGGCGCTTCTGCACGGTGAGTAGAAGGTTCCTGGTTCGAACCCAGGCTGTGGAATTTTCTTTCATATTTTCATCAATTATAAAAACTCTGTGCTGGCGAAGGTGATGACATGGATGAACCTCAGTGAGTTCCAGAAAAGAGGTAATGAATTAGTTAAGCCAAACCAATATAAAATAGAATGATTCTCAAAGGCAATTATTTGAATGCATCCATTTCTTCCAAGAATACCTATAATCCTCAAAACATAAATTCCACAGGCTGTAAGCCTGCTTGGCTTGCCTCTAGTGCCTCTTTTATTTGTTAACCGATTTTCAAAATTCTTTTTGTATCTTATACTCACATTTGTCATCTATGTAATGCACTATTAACTTTTCGACATAGCCCCCATCCCTTTCCACGCATTGCGCCAACGCGTGACTAGTTGGGTAAACCCGTCGGAGAGGAATTCCGGAGTGGTGTCGACACGAGGATTGAATGGCAGCGTTTACCTCGCCGTCAGAACCAACTCATGTCCCTTAAGGGGCTCTTTCTTCTTTGGGAAGCGGTGAAAGTGGCAAGATGCAAGATCTTTCATCTTTGAACTGCAGTTTTTCATCTTTGAACTGTAGGCGCTGCAATGCCTCTGGTGCGTGGCAACTCGTGTGCGTGCGGACGTTATCGTACTCCAGAAGAGGGTCCAAAGCTGCCATTCAATCCTGGTGTCGACAACAAGTCCGGAATTCCTCTCCGACGGGTTCAACCAACTGCGGAGGAAAGGGATGGGGACTAGGTCGAAAAGTGAATAGTGCATTACATAGAGGACAAATGTGAGTATAAGATACAAAAAGAATTTTGAAAATCGGTTAACAAATAAAGTTACAGCCATGGAGGCATTACTTTTCAATACGCCCTCGTATTTGTCCACCAATCAGGAGAAATAAACTCGAAGCTGATTGGTGGACTTACACGCAAACTAGGTAACAAGGAAAACAATGGCTCTATTAAAGATTCTTGTAAGAAGTTCATATTGAAGTGATTTATAAGAGGTCTTATAAAAGGTTCATACTGAATTGTTCTTATAGGAGGTAATTATAAAAAAAAGTAAAAATGGTTACAAATGCTGTGATTGGACAACGGTCGCTGGTGAGTGTTTTCTTCCAGTGGTGCGATTGATGATATTATTAACGACGTCAAGGATTGGGTTCTTTTCAAAACTTGTTTGGATTTAGAACCGCTAACAAATGCAAGTACGCACTGAACCCAAGAAAGTCAATGGACCGCGATAACGAATACTCGGCTTGTGGGGTGTGCAAACGCACATGCCCCACATGTGGGAGTTTTTACATCGGATCCACGAAGAGGCCGTTTAAAGAACGTTTTAATGAAAATAGAAGGTCGTGGACAATCAGCGATGGAAATCTGCGTCCGGGGACCACCACCTAAAAATGAGGCACCAATTCGGACCAATTCAAGAAATTATGTCTGCTAAAATTCGAAAATGACCACAAGAAAATCCTAACCCATGAGGTCTTGGAAATCAGGAAGCATCCAAGAATCAACCAGGATAAAATCCTGAATAACCAAACAAGTTTTGAAAATAACCCAATTTTTGACGTCGTTAATTATATCATCAATCGCACCATTAGAGGAAAACACTCACCAGCGACCTTTGTCCGATCACTGCATTTGTAACCTTTTTTTTAATTTTTTAGCACATTTTCGTAGAAAAGTACTCGTGTGATCGGTTTGTCCAGCTGTCCGTCCGTCCGTCTGTAGGCACAATTTCCACAATGCATTGTGTTGCAATAGAGAGAGCGCATGTATTGAATTGCTGGAAGACATTATTTATCTTTACATTGGGGAAAACGCTTGCGGAGCACATCGGTTCGGCTCTGCGCGTGCTCTAAACGTTAATGAGATGGTGCGCGTGTAGGATGCACGTGATTGACGATTATTGAATGGGGAGATCGGTGTCTAAATCAAAAGAATTTTTTCATTCGTAGGGAGCTTATTGTTTACTACGATAACTTGAAAACGAATTAACTTTTTCACACTCCGTTTGCACCAATCCAGTCATATGGGTCAGAGCACGAACAAGTTCGAACGTGAGATAGCTGAAATAGGTACGTGCTCTAATGGTACCACTATGATTACCCCTTAAAAATTTCCTATTACCATATATGCCATGTAATATATCAAGCAAATCGTCACGACATGTCATGAACGAATATATAAGAGTAACCAGTGATAGCAGATATTGGTTTAGTGGCACTTGTACGTGGATGCCTCATGAATGAATTTAACGCGTAAATAATGATCGTGGGAATTGGTTTAGTAGCACGTGCCCTAATGGTACCATGTGCTAAGATATGGCATGTAATATATCAAACAATCGTAAAAAGGTGTCATCAGTGAATATAACGGGTAATTAATGGTAATTGGAATTGTTTAGTAATACATGTTTTAATAGTGAAATATGTTACCTTTGAAAACTTTCAGTGCTAAGATATGGCGTGTAATACGAGGGTAGCCCAGAAAGTAATGCACCACAATTTTTTTCTCCGTCCCCAACAATGGTACGAATGCGAAAGTTGAGATATGCATTTTTTGAAGTTTTCGGAGTGCGCTCGCAAAGTTAATTCCATGTTCTTCCGACAGATAGCGTACGTGCAGCATTGAAACAACATGGCGTCTGTAAGTGATGTACGTTATTGAGTTTATGTCAATCAGCAAAGGATGTGTGGGTGAAATCATCCGTGCTCTTGATTACACAAAAACATATTCACGATGGGTTCCGCGCTGTCTTACGGAGGAACACAAAGCTCTGAGAAAAAACATTTCTTCTGAGTTGCTGCAACGTTTTGAAGCTGTGGGGGAAGCCTTCTTGTCCCGGATTGTGACAGCTGATGAAACATAGGTTTACCATTTTGAGCCCGAAACAAAACGACAATCGATGGATTGGCGTCATCCGCACTCTCCACAGAAGAAAAAATTCAAAGCAACTGGTTCTGCTGGTAAGGTCATGATCACTGTGTTTTGGGACTGTGATGGTGTCATGCTCATTGATGTGATGCTCAGAGGCAGCACCATTAATTCTGAGGCATATGTGAACACATTAACCAAACTCAAGAAGTTCTTCCAGCGATTTGGACGCCATAACAACCCAGCTGATTGTTTGCTTCAACACGATAACGCTCGCCCTCACAATGTTTGAGGACGTCGGAACTCATCACGAAACAGGGTTGGACAGTGTTACCCCATCCACCCTTCAGCCCTGACCTAGCACCCTCAGATTTTCGCTTGATTGGGCCATTGAAGAATGCCATTCGTGGAAGACATTTCGAGGATGACAAAGAGGTGATTCGCACAGTGAAGACATGGCTGCGTGAACAGAACAAGGGCTGGTACCGACAGGGCATACATGCCCTTGTGTCTCGCTGGAGGAAGGCCATAGAACGGGACGGAGATTATGTGGAAAAATAGGAAGTGTAGAAGAAACATCATTCTTTCGTGTGTATAAGTTTCATTGTGTTCAATAAATAATTGGTGAAGAAAAAGATTGTGGTAACCCCCGTATATCAACCAACTTCTTATGAGTTATTAGACCTATTGTTGTCCATAGTTTATTTGAATCAAGAGCATATTGTAGTTAGGTTTAATAGTATCTAAAACTATTACTGATAGTTCGGTGGCTCAGTGGTTGCGTGATCGCCTCTGATGCCCGAGGACGCGGGTTCGACTCCGTCCGAGGACGACGAGGATTTTTTCAGGGGGGAAATCCTGAGATCACGCACTTCCTTCGGAAGGGAAATAAAGCCGTTGGTCCCGTATAGTCGTTTGCCGGCTGCACGTTAAAGAACCCTTGCGAGGCAAATTTGCGGCCCTTATAACGCCGTCCTGAAATGACCATGGCAGTTGAAAAGGACGTTAATACCAAACAAACCAAATCAAAACTATTACTGTGAGACATATTGCTAATTAGCAATAGTTAATCTCTTGCTTCAATAGTAGATGATAACGTAAAAACACTTTAGTAATTGAATAAAAAAAAACAATAGATGCTTACACATAAGCTTCAGCATTGAGGCTCACTTCGTTTAACATTATGTGGAATTGCCTACATTAAAGAACTTTTACTTGTTCTTTGCCATAAGTATTGCATGACGGTATTTCATATACAACATAGTTCTCGTAAAATCATCGATTTCACAAAGCCGAATGTATGCCAGCAAAGTTGTTTGTCTAGGTTTTCTAACCCACCGATAACGTTTCAGGGTGAAAATGCATTGGTTTCATATACATAAAAAAATCTTCACTCTCCATTTAACTTTTCAGTTATTGAAGTTTATTCGTTTAAATCCTCTCTGTACATTAGTTTACTTAAATAGTAATTTACAATTTAGTTTTCATATTTATATATTTTCTCTGAAGTGTTTTAAAATGTAGGCTAATTCTATATATCCATGTTTGATGCTATAACACGAAAATGTGCTCCCTTTATCCGCTTTGGCGGTAAAATCATTCTTGTTTTATAAGTAACTCCTATAAGAACAATTCAGTATGAACCTTTTATAAATCACTTCAATATGAACTTCTTACAAGAATCTTTAATAGAGCCATTGTTATACTTGTTACCTAGTTTTTTTATAAATCCACCTATAGGGTTCGAGTGTACACTACATGATCAAAGGAGTTGGGACACCCCTGTGAACACCTGTCTAATTTTGTACTCGATGCCACAAGCTAGTTACGGTCATAAGTAAGTTGGAGAACAAATTCGGAAGGGGTTAGTGAAAACCAGGTTCCAAGATAACATCGGTTTCTTCAATGAATCTCCTGGACTAGACTGGGCCCGCCCATCAAGGTGGACGGAAACCTCAATGCTGATGGCTACAGGACCATTCTGGATAACGGGGCACTTCCAGCGCTGTGGGAATACTTCGCTGACGGGACATTCCTCTTCCAGCACGACAATGCGCCTTGCCACTAAGCAAGATCCATATCCGACTGGTTTGACGAGATGCGGGTTGAAGAACTGGATTGGCCCGCCCAGAGTCCTGATCTCAACCCCATCGAACATCTTTGGGACGAATTGGAACGACGTGTGAGATCCAGGATGGTTCCCCCTACATCTGTCCAGGAACTGACTACGACACTCCTCGAGGAATGGAGGTCAATACCTGTGGACACATACCGTAAACTTGTGGACAGTATGCCATGTAGGGTGGAGGCAGTGATAGCAGCTCGGGGTGGTCCTACACACTACTGATTGAAGCTTTTTGCGGCTTTACCGTAGAGCAACAGGTGTCCCAACTCCTTTGACCATGTAGTGTATTTCTCCTGTCATATATTCGGCAGCGTGAGCCTGCTTCATTGTAGTCGTTTCCTGCCCTGAAGACGAAGTTCAGTTCGAAACGCGTAGGCAAAACCAATAAACGCTACCATATTGCAAAAACTGGACGCGTTCTTATCATTCTATATCAAACTACTCACAATGACCTGTCATGAATGAATATAATTAATTAATAATACTCGGAATGTACGATATTGGTAACATTGGATAATTTCATTGCTAAGTTATAGCATGTAAATGTATATCTAACTACTCGTCTCGACGTGTATGAATGAATATAACGAATAATTAATATTAATAGTATTTAGTTTAGTTGTACGCAATCTAATGTTACCATATGGTACCGCGCCAGCCAGGTGGCCGAGAGGGCTAGGGCGTAAGCTTTCTAGTACTCGAGTCCGCCTGGTCGTGGGTTCGAATCCCGCCGTGGGCATGGATGTTTGTGTTTGTCTCGGGCTGCGTACTGTTATAACTTGTGTAAAAGGCGCAAAATGACCTTAATAGTCGAAGCCAAAATTTCTAATCAACCAACCAACCATATGGTACCATTGGAAAATTTCAACGCTAAGATATGTCATGTAATATATCTAACAACTCCTATTGTTAGCCATAGTTAATTTCTATTAACTGCAAATTGCTTTAGGCCTTACATTATCAACAGCTAACTTCTGTGAGACATAGTGGCAATAGCTAATTGTTAGCACCTAATCGCTCGCTTTAACAGTAGATGATTACGTAAAAAAGCTTTAGGAATATGAAGAAATAAGAGATGCTTACTCAGAGCGCTTCAACGAGTGATGCTAACTTCGTTTAAGATTATGTAGGAATGCGTAGAAAGAAAAGTTTGATTTGTTCGAATGTACAGGGTGTTGCAGATAACTACAGGGCAGTATAACGGGAAGCCTACCCGCTCGATTGCAGGGGCCGGCTCGACATCAAATAATAATTGGGTAATTTTATTAAAAACATGAGAGTTTTGGAGTTCACCCCCCCTCCCCGACTGTGAAAACTGCTGGCTGCTGCAGGCCATCTTCATCTCCCTCCATTCTGCCAATCGAACCCGAGCCGGCCCCTGCAATAGAGCGGGTAGGCTTCCCGTTATACTGCCCTGTAGTTATCTGCAACGCCCTGTATAAACAAATACTACGCTTTCCATTTAACCTTTCGGTTCTTCAATTTTTTTAGTTTAAATTCTTTTTTTACGTTAGTTCAATTACTTAGGGTTTACAATCCAGTTTCCATATTCATATAGTTGTATTTAAAGTGTTTTCAAATGCAGGTTAGTTCTAGGTATGCGTGGCTGATGTAACACAAAATGTGCTTCTTTCATCCGCCATGGCCGTAAAGTCATTCTGTTTTTCCTACTTTTCTCCATTTAAAATATAGCAACGTCATACTCCCTTCATTATTACCCAAAGTGGCATCATCTAATGGAAGTGATGGTCGCTTTCATTAACCTTTGGGGCATTTTTGTTCCGTTCTATTAGTTATTGGAAGGGTTAAAAAAGGAGACGACGTCAGAGCGCTTTCTTTTTCTTCTGCGGGCGTACTTGTTTGCGTGAGTGAATCGCTGAAGCGCCGTCTGCCCATGACAGCAGTGGAAACCGCACCCCTACCACCTACTGTTTTCCTGATCAATGAGTAGCGCACCAGAGATTGACTGCTTAAATTGGTTCACCCCTGAGAAACTCGATTCAGAGATAGGAGGAGGCGGAGAAAGGAAGGAAAAAAAATGCGTAAGACAACAAAAACAACAAACAACATTGGAAACTGGAGATGAAGAGGGAAATACTGTGGTGATGTGGATGGGAGTTGGGATAAAAGAAAAAGGAAAAACTGATAATAATTCGAGTTGACTGGTGATGAAGTGCGCCCGTTTTGAGGAGACAGACGGACGGCGGAGGTTTGTTGTTTCTCTTGTTTTCTCTTGTGGAAGTAGTTTATCGTATATCGGGTTCTGCCAAAAATAGAGTCCAAATATTGATCCAGTTTAGCGGAAATGATATACGGGATGTGAAAAAAAATAAATACGAAAACATACCGCGCGGCTGGAGAAAATAAAGTTAACTTTTCTCATTCTCCCTATTCGCATTATTATATATCTTTGATGACGTAAGTTATAAAATACCGCAGACTAACAATCTCACTATACACAATGTTGTGGTGTCTCCACCTTTTATTTATTCATAAAGATCAGTAGACATTGCCAGGTTGATACAAAAAATTATGGGAATAATTAGGCGATGAGACTCCAAAGAGATTTCTTTATTAGTTTTCTATATCACAATATACGCTGAGTGGTCACATTATTTTAAACATCCCATCAGTATTTCGTTGGGCTACCTTTTGCCTTCAGTACTGCGTCGATTCTTCTTGGCATTGACTCCACGTGATATTGAAAGATGATGCGAGGAGTCTGACATCATAGCATTCAGATTTGATGGTTGTGGAACCACCTGCCTGATGGCTCTTTCAACTTCGTCGCACAAATGCTCAATTGGATTGATTGCGGGGACTGCCAAAACAAAGTAAAGTCTACCTCATGTTCTTGAAACCACTCCTGCACAATACGAGTACCTTACCATGGCGCGTTGTCTTTTTGGAAGAAGCCATCTCCATTGGGATACGCCATCACTTATACTGTCGTGGTTAACAAACGGCTTCCCTACTCGGTAATTTGCCTACCAGCTTCAGGTGGTCATTATAGTCTGGCGACTCAGTGTATTCTCATTGTCTTTATCCTATCATTCGTTGTATTTTATCCAATCAAATTACTCCATTTACTTCATTGTACCATATGTCTGCATATAAGGAGAAACCCGGGATAAAATGGAGAAACTAGTTGGAAACTCTGTTCTCCCGTTATTGTATTGCAAAGTCTCTACCAAATTCAAAGGAGATGAACTATTCAATTCAAACTGCCCATTATTAGCACCAGGGATGCTGGGTTCTTTCTGATTGGACATATCTGGTGCTGTGCATCTAATAACGTCCAATTATTATTCGTATGTTCATACGAATTGCTAAATTAAAGAAATCCACAAAAAAATGTCAATTAATCGTTTCCAGTCAGCGCCAGTCGATTATCCTTTAGGGTAATTTTTAATACTCATTCATTTGCGGAAAGGCCAGGCTGACTGCTGAGTGCTTCTGGCAAGACAAGATTTGATGCAACACAAAGGTAATATTATTTTTAGGCTTGGGTTTCTTCCTATTCAATAAAGTCATACATTATTAGTCGGGTGGCTAACCGGGTATGGTGCCGCGCTGGAAACGAATAACTGCGGGTTCGAATCCAGCCGCTGGCCAGCGTAATCTGTGAAGCCATTTAGCCAGACTTGGTCTGAGATTTGAAGGTCAGTCATACATTATTAGCATAAAAATTCGTAGATGTTGGAATTTTTTTAGGTTTTAAAATACTCGTGCGGTGGATGTGTGGTAGCCTCATCCTCTCCAAGGGTGAGCTGGCTGGCAGTGCAAGCCAAATAAACAAAACGAAAAGTAGTATAAAAAGTAAGGAATATTAAGGTAAGAAGATGGTTCGGAAGTAGAGTCCAGGGGTGATTCTTGAATATTTGATTGCGATGTAATTAACACTGAAGGGACATCAATTTCATTGTTAAAACATAATTTAACAATGCCAATCCAAAATCCGCCCCCTTGGTTAAATCACGTGTAGCCGCTAGTTCTCTCCTTGAAAAATGAGACGGGTCTAGGCGTGTTTACTGCTTGGCGTATGTTTTGCTGATACTCGCTCAATGGCTCCGAGCGTCAACAATCATCCCACGTTCAAAGGCTGTTAAAAGGCGTTGTTTACCCATTTCTTGGGAAACAGATCACTACTATTATCGTGGTAAACAACCTCCTTCTCTATATAATCTTGCCCTCCAGAAACTTCAGCGCGAAGTCATAGGTAATTTTCCTATAAACGTCACGTGATCATAATAATCTAGCCTAATCTGGCCACTCAGTGTACAGAAGGAGAAGTTAATTAAGCATGTAAATTATTAAATTTGTTAATAAGATTTTTAGCTGTTTTTACTCTTTTTAGAATAATACAATTTACTTGTCTGAACTTGTCTCTTCTTATTCGAAATGTTTTCTCAAATTAAGATATAATTTCAGCTTAATCTAATTGTCATCATAACATCTTCATTGGAACTCAATTGATTATCCAGCCGAGAGTATTAAGTCTAGGTGCTAACTACAGTGGGTTGCCAAATTGAAACTGATTCAAACAGGTAGTCGCAAGCCTATTCGAAAACGGCTGATTAACTTCTGCAAAAAAATAGAACGTTCGTCTATAGTGATAACTGGAGACATGGAGATTGGAAAAAAGTCCTCTGGTCTGACAGGACCGCATTGAAACAAAGGGTCCAGTGTGCCTTGTTGCCAACCAAGGCCATCCCGCAATGCTGCATTTTTATCCTGCATGTGACGGCTTCTTCGTGGACGAGAATGCTACTTTTGGTTCAGCGAGCATCATTTATGCTGCCCACCCTAGAGCGCAGGTTTCAATCCAATTTAGAATATTTTGGACATACGGGAATGATTTCCCCGACAACAAGGTCCTCTTCCAACAAATCTGCTAACAGAACTAAAAATGTCTGGTGAACGCCTGTTTTTGACGTAGAACTACGTCTATCAGGGATGCAGCCGAGGAAAAATTCAGTCGCGGTTTTTCGTTCAAAAAATGATGCACATATCTCAGTCTATATCTTTCTATCACTATATCCTACAACTATGGTCATTATCTCGTTGGAAAGAGGAAGGTTGAGTCTTGAATAATAAGCCAAATTTTCACTAAATGAACCACTAGGTCAAAAGTTACAGCAAGTTAAATTTAAGTGAATTTTATGCTCGCCATCGTAATAAAGGAGTGGCGCTGCTGCAGCATATACGTGTGCGGCGTGTATTGGAACTAATTGGAGCTAACCATGGCCTACGAGAAAAAGGCCTGTGCATTAGGAACAAAAACATGGAAACACGAGCGTTTTAAGATAATATCATGAAATCCTGTCATCTGACGGTGAAATCAGTACATCATCATTTACATAAAATCAGCGACAGTGGACGTTGTCACAACAAAGAAAAAAATCTAACAATGGGTTATTTCCCGGTTATACAAACGGGTGGGTACGCTTCTAGTTTTCTATTAAAAATATGTTGTAAAATAATAAAATATATATTATTTTAAGCAAATTAATTATTTTAAGAAATGAACTTTGAATTTTTGTTAATTTCTTAAAACAAAACAATAAATCTGACTAAAATAATGTATGTTGGTCTTAGTTGTTTGCAAAAATATAAATATATGGGTCTTTAAAACAACAGTGATTTTACAACATAGAGTCGACGCGTTTCAGCCATGGCTTTCTTCAGGACTGTGTGTATAATGATTAAAGAAGCTTAGAAGAACAAAATTGAAATGAAATTGAATATAGTAACTTTTTTTTTAATTTTGTTCTTTTTTTCGCCAAAAAATACACATAAACGGTAACCAATACAGTAGTAGTTCTACGCCTTAAAAACCCGCGGCTTTGGCAATCACCAGAGCCTCCGTCAATTTTTTTCATTGAGTTACAAGTACTTCATCACCTTATTGACTTTGTGCCAACCCACATGCAAGCTGGAATTCGGGTCAAGTAAAATCCAATAAAATATTAAACGCATGTTTTTAATTCGTTGGTCCAGTCTGTGCAAATTGATGACTACATGTACGGTGCGCTTCAAAAAATGGAATATTCAGCTGGGTAGTGAGACGTATTGTAAAATATTTTCATGTCAAGTACTTGGTAGGGCCACCATTGCATCAGTGTCAACGCGAATTCGATTTGGAAGAGAATGAATTAGATGTCGACAAAGGTCGACATCAGTGTTGACCAAGCTTGAACTGCCTTCTGTTTCAGGTCTTGAATTGGGAGTGGTTTATCGTTTGCCAGTTTGCGTTTCATGGTTTTCCATAGATCTTCTATGGAGAATTAGGAGGCCAGAGCATAGTGTGAATATTCCGTTCCTGTAGCCAGTTCTTAGTTGTGCGTGATGTGTGAGCTGGCCCGTTACCTTGTTGAAAAGATAAAGGCTTTATCTCCATACAAATCTTCGAATGATGAGACAAGAAACGCTTCCAGTATTTCCTGGTAAGCCAATGAATTAATCGTTCATGCTGCCCTACATGAGGATGCTTGGAAATTTGACGGTTTTGTTCATGGTGCTGGGATAGTGTGCCTCTTCTTTAGTTCGCCATGCTCTGATTCCCTGGTCACAAAATCGGGATTCATCGCTGAAGTTCTCATTGTTGAAGTTCTCAGGGGCCCAATTGACAGGGGCTTTACACCAGTAGAGTCGTGCTTTGCGTTGAGTTTTGTTCAACATATATGTTTTATTTGGCGCACAGCTGTTCATTCCAAATTCATGTGCTTTGCGTCCACATTTGTTACGACTACTTTGGAATCCAATTCGGAATTTGCTTTTTTCAAAATTTTGGAAACAGCATTTTGTGAGCAATGCACTGTTTCAGCAATATCACTTCGTTTGCGACCTGATTTGTGCAATTGGAGTATCAGTTTGCGCTGGCTTAATGACAGATTCTTTTTTGGGTGACATTTCTCAATAGATAGTGAATTGAAATTCTTTAGCAGCTGAGGATTATGTTAATGATAGTATAAAGCAACAAAACGTGTTTCAACCTTGGAAAACCAAATGGGATATCCCACTCCAGAATATGTAAATCGGAATATTCTGAGCTGACCCTAACGTAAGGAGATAAACTATTTAATCTAGAGTTACGCAAAATTATCCCACCAGGGCTGCTGGAGTCCTCACGCTGTGGGGGTCTCTAGTGTTTTGTATCTGATAACTTCCAATCATCAGTCGTATCTTTCCATGAATTCTTAATGAAATTTTATAAAAATATTTCCACTAATCGTTTCCAATCAGCTAGAGCGGATTAGCCTTTTACGATTATTTTTAATGTCAACTCATTTGCTGGAAGGCCAAGTAGAATGCTGAGTGCTTCTTTGAAGGCATGTCTTTTAGTTTTTTACTTCTATTTCGAATCATATTTGCATCTGATCTGATTATTTCTATCATTATCATTGGGGATTCAATTTTCTTGAGTTTTTGTAATGCTGAGAGGATTGAAGTAAGATAATTTTATCTTTTTCAGGGATATATGGCTTTTGGGGTAACCGAAATGAACAAATCTAAAATTCTATATGTTGAAGGACGAAACAAATGAAACAAAGGTCTTGTGGAGAAACACTGAAGAAACGAAGATCTAGTGGAGGAATGTTACACGAACACAGGGAGGCACACAGTTACAGATGAAGAAGGTCTATGATGAAAGTTCGATGATTCGTAACACGTAGACCTTCTTCATCTGTAGCTGTGTGCCTCCCTGTGTTTGTGTAACATTCCTTCACTAGATCTTCGTTTCTTCAGTGTTTCTTCTGTATTTCATCTGAGTTTCTCCACAAGACCTTTGTTTCATTTGTTTCGTCCTTCAACATATACTTTTAATAAACCTAAAATTAGCATGAAAACTGTATATAAGAGTGTTAATGTAGCTGTGAGTTCCGAAGTAGTTTATGGGATTAATACGTTGTGCAGGCGCAAGTTTTCTCTTTCAGAATGAATCTTGGCAATCGTAGATGCGTTTCTTATTGTTCTCTTTACTCGCATTAAAGTTTCTCTGCATATATGCTGACGGAATATAATACTTTCAACGTACACTCGTCTCCACAAATCAAGGGATTTTTCAAGAATGAACTGTTCTGTTTGTCCGATCGGGACCAAAGTTGGCAGGGGAATGCAAAAGATTCTCCCAATACAAAAAGTAAAAAAGATGACAGCATTGCTGCTGGTAGAACGTACGAAAACTTCCAATGGGTCTCTGATGTGTAACCATTCAGCCTGGCCATATTGGTCACCTCGCAACGTGATGGCATACTACGAACCAGACTATCAAGGAAGTTTTGGGTGATTGGATCTCATTCTTCAATCAACACTATGCTCAGCTTTCTGGTGATGGAAAGCGTAGAGCTACACTTCTCTCCAAAGGGTCCCATGCAAGTTCAGTTCTATTGAGGAGGTCTGGGGAACGTGCGCAATTCCAACTTCATATTGCAGGTATTGTCCACCAAACGGGCTTTGTTGATCAGGTACAGAAATTGTGGACCCCTGAAAAATCGCACATATTGTTGAAGGACTTGTCCTGGTACACCTGGGCAGTTGCGGGTCTCCTGTCGAAATGTGCACCAAATAAGCGTCCTCCCTGTGACCTTGGCTCAAGCGGATGCACCTCATGGATGCTTACACACCGTTTTTGTTGATACAGTGACCTGTGTTGCTGCCGCCAGATCCTGGCAAAATACTTTTGCCGTGCTTCGTCAGTTCCATCTAGCTGTTAGTGCTAGATAACGGTCTTGCCGAGGACTGGTGATGGGTGGACGTCCTCTGCTATAGCGGGCAGGACAGTAGTATTTCCATCCTGCTGAAAACGTTTCCAAAAGGCCAGAGATGACACTAGTCGACACGTACAGCGTGAGGGACACTTCTACTGGCTTGCTCCTAGACATCCTATCACTCAAGGACGTCTAGAGGCAGGTCTAAATGGACACAATAGGCCAGATCTTGTGTGGCGCAATTTCAGTGAGCCAAACTTGTAAGCTTTTTTAATTTTTTCTTAATTCTGATAAAAAGGGTTTAACCATTTTCATTTTTGGTGTTGGTATTGTGTGGGGTACACCTTTGGCACCCTCCAACCCAGTTTGGTCTTGATCGGACAAGCAAAACAGTTCATTATCTGGACACCTGTGTAGCAAAATTTGACAGCGTAACATTTGAAATTTCACTTCACACAATGTGATCAAAAGTTTCCAGTGCGCAATTATTGAACAAACGATTTAACCAAGGGGTGTTCTCAACCTATATCTGGCAGAACCGCGCGCCAGGAATTGAAACTGATCCAAGTCGTGAGTTGTGTTTCTATATAAGAAAATTCGTCTGCAGTTGTGACTGGACACAAGAAGACTGAAAGATGGTCATGGGGGTCTGAGGAATCGGGATACAGGAAGTAACCATGGCAGGAGCCCCACGAAGCAATGGGTCCAGCATACCATGTCGAGAAAACTCAATGCACCGGTGTTAGTGCCATGACATGAAGCTTCTTCTAGTGATATGGATCTGGTCCCTTGATATTCATGGAGGATCAGTACTTTGTATCCACTACCTGACTAGTATTTCTGCATTTTTATCCTGTATGCGGTGGCTTCTTTGTAAACGACAATGGTGTTGTTATGAGTTCGGTCATATACCCTGGCTGCCCCAGAACCCAGATTTTAACCCTATAGAGGATGCTTCGGATATGCTCGAATGATTTTTCAGTTAGCAGGATCCTGTTCGTCTGATGAACATCTTCCATTAAGTTATAAATTCTTCAGTGCCTTATTGACTCTACCAAACCCAATATCTGATGTGAAGCGGGCGAAATGGGGCCCCATAAAATACTACAATATATCCGGCAACCGAAATATCCAGGACCGATTGGATTTTAAGGAAAGCATTTGTTTACTAAAGAAATCTTTGGTTGTTAGGGTTAGATATGGCCGCTAAGGAAGCCTCTGGTTTCAAAGAGCATTGTGTAGTTCAAAATGAATAAAAGTGTAGTACCGAAAACTTCAATGGAGAATGTAGTAATTTTCTATAAAGTCGAGCATATAAAAGTCCATTAATTTGTAAGCATTCCTACATAATGAAGTGAGCGTCAATTGTTGAAACGTTCTGTGTAAGCGTCTGTCATTTCTTCATAATCTATTGCTAAAGCATTTCTATGTAAGCTTGTACTGTTGAAGCGAAGGATTAGATACAAGCTCTTGACAACAATATGCCTAACAGAAATTAGTTATTGATAATATAAAACCTAAGTAAGCAATGCCATATCGTACTATTACAAATGTACCATTGAGCCAATTGCGACTATCCTTGTTTTACGTTATATTCATTCATGACACGTCACTGCAGGTTGTTTGGTACACCGTATAATACAAGTCATATCTCACCATTGAAAGTACGTACCATTGAACCAATTTTAACAATCATTATTTTTTTACAGAAATTTCATATTAAATTAATCATAACGAAATTGATAGGTACTTGTGTTCCTCATTCCCTTTAATCGTTTCCTCAGGAGCTACAGTTCATTATCCTTTTAGGATTTTTAATGCCAGCACTTTTGCTGGAAGGCCAAGTAGATTGCTGATTACGTCCGAAAAGACACCAGTTGAAGAAACTCATAGTAGTCAGTAGATTTAATGTGATTAAACTAAGAAAATCGTTTTTTAGCAGACTCCATTGTCTTGAATTTTTAAAGTGTTATTGGTGAAGGAAGTTATGTAACTTTATCCTTTCCAGGGTTTTGCATAATTCGAATGAACAAATCTAAAATTAGAAGTAAGAGTATTAATGGAGCTATCAGTTTCAGCAATTGGTCGCCTATCTGATAAAGTAGAATCAAAATGACGGGCTAAATTCATTCCATTAGAATCTCTGGCTGTAGTAGCGCAATTCAAGTTTTTCCGATAGCAACGACGCCTAATTCCTTATTTCGGAGCAAGGGAAAGAAGCTAATTCCTTATTCCTTTCGTTTGTTGTGCAAGATCTGCATACTTAGTGATTTTGTTTGTGTACGCCTTTTTTAAATTATGTGGATTGGAGATGGAAATATCAACTAGGTAGGTCGCTTTAATTTGCTAGATGGCGCTTTTCAGGGTTCTATGTCCTTTGTGCCACACAAATAGCAATTACTTTATTTTATCAATTATGGTAATAACTGAGAGGAAATCCAAACTTTGGTGAAATCCAAATGAAAACTAATAGTTCTCTATGGGATTTGGTTCATCAATTAGCACGTAGCATCACTATTGTCACGTCAATAGAGAACGAATATCAGGACGATATATATCAGGACGATTGTTGCAGTTTGCCATTTCCAATTAACAAATGCATCGAAATAGTCCTCCATTGCACTTATCATTTGGGAGGAATATACTTTGTTTTTGGTTTGAACTTGTTTGATTGAGAGATGGTCTAAAAGCAGGACGTCCATTAAAATTTAAAGTGATACATTAAAGACCTGGTCATTGACCTAAATTCCCATTTATGTCTGGACAGTTTCCATTCATTTTACCATTTGCTGCAATACAAAATTCAAGAGCTTCATGTGGCATCATAAAAAATGCTTTCATAAAAGTTTTAACTGGAAATGATAGTACACTTTTATTGCTCCTTTTATCCATTTGGAATGCAATACACTTTCTCTCTGGTCTCTGTAAATACAGTTTTGAATGTCACACGAGGACTTTTGGACGCTGTTGAATTTATTGGAAGAGCAATAAGGCGGAGGTTGGATGGGATCGTCTGCGACCGCTGCCGTGTGGAGTGGTTGTAGGTTGGTTGTCCGCGGTTAATCTCGTACTGGTTAAGCTTCCACCCACCCCCATTGCCTTTTAGGCTTATCCCCTCCACTTCGTAACGACACCAGGTTGTTGCGACTCGACACAAATACGTCCTCACCACGTGGCTTTCACGAAATTGCCGCTTGACTTTTGGATTCGATCGATGACTCGTTTTCAGCTCCGTGTGCGGCCTTTGATCTCGAATGGCTGAACGAACCCAACAGCCGGTAACATGGCGTTATATTTTTTTTTTTACTGTGGTGAAATATTTGATTCTGTTGTTGATGTTGTTTTAATCGTGTATCGATTAGATGATTTTGAAGGTTTATGGGTCTTGTGGTCGAGGAAGAGAGTGGCTGACCCGCGGGGTTCTACTTTTCCATGGACGTCTGTTAAAAATAAGGAAATAAAATTGAAACATTAGCCACTCTCTGACATTACTTCAATACAGGCTGGACCAAAACTCCTAGTAGAGCCTTTTATTTCCAAAATCGACAAGAAAATTAACATTGAGTAAACATGCCAGATATGTACAAGTGTTTTTCTAGTTTAGAAAGTTATCAGTCTCATAGCTAACGGTCAACTTCTTGAATTTTTCCTTCTTGAAAAAATTGTTTAATTGGAACAACAAAACATACATAACAACATTCTCAATCGGTTTTAAATCAAGAGAATTTGGGGGCAGTTTAAACAGTTCAAGCTTTGTTCCTGTAGCAAAGTCTTCATCCTGCGTGAGACGTGAGATGATCCTGTAAGCATCCTGTTTAAAAATAACATCTTCATCACCAAAGTAATCTTCAAATGAACGTTTCCAAGACTGCAGTGAGAATGCACATATGTCCAGGGCCTCTTGCTGTTATACAGCCCCATATCATTACCTTTTATGATGTAAAACTCTCACTCCTGATTTCCAAAGGTTAAGCTAAACATACTTTCATCTCTGACAGATTGTTTTCTCACTCTACCTTTGTCCAATCCTTGTGTCCTAGTGCCCTGTATAGACGGAGTGAAAATATAAAAAGACGGAGTGTTTTTTGCTAGGTACGCGAGATTTGTACCCGAGATCACCAAGCCTTCTCCACGTTGTCGTTGGTTGTTGACACATTTTTTTCAATTTCATGGCTCCATTTCTTGCTCATGTCATTGGCTGATGTAAAACGGTGGTTTTTCCACAATCTGGGGAAGTTTTCAGTTTTCACGTTGTATTTTGTCTTGGTCTTCCACTTCTTCATTGCGCCGGGAGGATAGTTCCATCATTCTATTTTTCAGACACTTGCTAATGGATGATTCGGATCACATATTAGCTGAACGAGCAATATCTTTCCGTGTTTTTCCACCGTTTCGCAAAGCTTTCGCAGTACGCTTTTCGGACAGACTGAGCTGACATGCACGTCACATGTTTTGTACTATATAAAGCGTTCTAATATAAAAATTTTGATTTGAGATTTATATGCTGGAACGTCCTCAAAAAATTAATAGATTTGACCAAACTGTTTACGTCTTTCTGAATTTTCCAAATGGGGTTAACACATTTCTAAACTTACGAAAAGCACTGTAAATTGGATGGAGGTCAATTTCAATGGGTCTTGTGGGACATCCGAATTTACTCAGAAATTCATTCATTCTTTCGATGCATATGATTGAAGATGTCACTTACAAGGCAGGAGCGTATTCAGATGATCTTGATCTCTGTGGGATGAAGTAGTCGAGCCATAGCAGAAGATTTCAAATGTCGCTACCATACAGACCGTCAGTTTCTGATAACCCGTTGCATGTCTCCTGCACAAACTCAAGGTACAAGAGGCGTGAGTTATAAGCTACGTAGAGGTTGGCCCAGAACCGAAACACTAATGGTGCCCCTGTCGACCTGCTAAAAGCTCGCAACGAAGTACTCTTAGGCACGTGACGAAAGTGTGTCAGCCTTCGTTCATTTCACGGCTTGTTTAAACTCAAGAACGGCAGCCTTACAAAATGAAGGGTGAATAGTGAAGTTAACGGGTTAGAATTGTTGCTACTGGAGCGATACAAAACCCCACTCACTACGGGACAATTGGTCGTCAGTGGCTTGGCATCCAATTTCAAAGTTGACATGTAAGTATTGATATTGACGATAGCTTCCAAACTGTGACATGTAGGTGAAATCCGATGAGTGAAATGAATTTTAAGAAAGTTCTCGTTCTGTTGGGTATTCTCACATGTCCACTTTTCATTTGGTCGCCTTCCAAAATGGCGGATTTCAAAGATGGGGACCAAGTTCGTCATGTAGGACTCCATATCATTTTGCATTTGTGTACTCAGATGTTTTAATTTTTCTACCGGTTTTGGAAATAAAAGGCTCTATTAGGACTTTTGGATCAAGCTGTATGCCTGTTGTTCGTAACACTTCGAAGAGAAACTCAGTGTGTAATGATGTCTGTAATTGAGGTTACGGAAGCAAAGGGGTCTCTTTAGGAAAATAATTGGCGGCGGATGGAGGCGGGGACCTCGAGTTAGTGCTTCAAATCGATTTTATTTTAAGAAGCTAGGAGTCAATTTTCATTAGTTTAATCCTCTCCTGCATGGTTTATTTATAAAAATGAATGAAAGAGGGCCAGTGACCTTATAGCATAATTGTATGAATTATGGGCGAGTTTTGAAGTTACTTGGGTTAATTAATATTACGCTTAATAATTGATGCGCTCACATGTGTATTGATTGAGTTCGTGTAATGCGTGCCATTTGGTTTTAAACTAAACCCCCGATCATTCCCTGGAGGTGAATACTGTATTCATGTCAGTCAATCAAGTTTCAATAAAACATGATAATAAAAATGAATGTGTTCGCATATGAGTCGAAAGAGAATTGAATTAGCCAGTATAGTGAATGGAAATAGTTAGTGTAGCTTAAAGTGGCCTGCGCAGGGCTTAAAATAGTTGGATACATGCTCTTTTTTCTGGTTGTTTACGAGACTTTATAAAAAAACTGACTTTTTGAACACCTGTTTATTTTTTGACAAAAGTAAGCTAAATATCTTTTATTTTAGTGAACAAGAATATTCCTAATTTTCAAGAATATACATTGTCTATTTCAAGACTCACGCAAATAAACAAACATTTTCAAGCAATGTTCAAATAAAGTTACCATTGGATTTCCTTACTTGAAAAACTCTCTCTTTCATTTATGTAATCAAGATGTGTAGAAAACTTGGATCCAAATTAAACCACACCTTTTCAATTTCACTTTTTAATTTCTCAACTGAGGAGAACTGTTTACCATTGGTATAAATCTTGAGTGTCATTACTCTCCAAAGTTTTCAATAGGAATTACCATATCCGGACTTTTGGCTGGCCACTTCATCATATTGATGGCATGTGCTTCAAACCACAAACTTGATGATCGCGATTTGTGTATACTGGCATTGTCCTGCTGGGAAATGCCGTTGTTTCCTGCCAATGTGGACAACGTAATTTTCCAGTGTTTCTTGTTACTTTAAGGGGTTTTGTCTTCCAGTAAAAAAAAATCACATCAAGCCACTCATATCCTCTCGAGCTTTTATTTGCGCTCTTTGGTTAGACGTGGTATCTTCTGCTTCTTAATATAAAGCAATGCAGGATTTGTCTTAATTCGCCTGTGTACGGTATCTTTAGATACTTGTCCACCCAATTCAAGGGATATTGTTCGTAATGATTTTTTACAAGTAGCATCAAGCCCAAAAACCTGCCGATCAACTCCTTCAATCGTGCTTCTAGGCCATCCAGTTCGTTTCTTATCTTCAAAAATTCCTTGTTGTGAACAACAGGCTTGGATCTTCCAATTGCATCACAAATATTTGTAATGATTATTCTAATATATATTTTGTACTGAAAAGAAGCAATGTTTACAGGGTGTTTCAAAATTATGTACAATAAATTTAGTGACATATTCTTCAGGTCAAAAGAAGACGAAAATGTTCTATAGCACTTTGTCTGGAAACGATTTATTTACGCGATACAGCCAACTAAACCCGTGGCTCCAAATTACAGGAATTGTTCAAAGTGCCCGCTACCAGCTCGCACGCACGCTTCGGCTCGTTGCATGAGCGACCGTCTGATGTCATGGAAGAGTTCGTCGCCAGCATTATGAACGGTTTGGCATGCATTTTCAATTCGTTGTCGCAGATCCATAATGTTAGGAACTTCTGTGCTGTAGACGATCGTTTTCACATGACCCCACAGAAAAAAGTCCAAGGAATTAAGGTCGGGTGATCTTGCAGGCCAGGCTACCGGTCCACCTCGACCTATCCACCGATTCGTGTATTAAGGTGTGCTCGCACAACATGGCTGAAATGTGCTGGAGCGCCATCATGCATGAACCACATGTTAGATCTTATCAAAAGAGGAACATCTTCCAGTAATTCTGGCAATGCATTCTGCAGAAACAAAAGATACGTTCGCCCAGTCAATCGTTGCGGCAACACATAAGGGCCAATTAAGTTATTTCCGACAATTCCACACCAAATGTTCACGGAGAAACGCTCTTGATGCGCTCGAGCTATGGTAACATGCGGGTTAGCATCTGCTCAATGGTGCTGGTTGTGAGAATTTACGATTCCTGTCCGGGTGAAGGTTGCTTCGTCCGTGAAAAGTATCTGGCTGAGACAACTAGGGTCTGCAGCATGACGACGTTGTATCCATTGGCAAAATCGTTGTCGGTGTGGATAGTCCGTTGGGTTCAGTGCCTGAACCAGTTGCAGCTGGTATGGATGCAAAAGCTGACGGTGAAGAATGCGCCAAACAGATGAGTGCGGAATGTGTACCATGGAAGAAATACGACGGGTGCTTGTCTGTGGTTCATCATGTATGATGTCAATTATCACATCCTCCTCATCCGGAGAATGTGCTACAGGCCGCCCTTGTCCTGTTTGACGGCCAAAGGAACCACGCTCCCTCAAATGTCTGTCGACAGATACAAATGTTCGGTTATTTGGCAAACGTCTATTCGGAAAGCGTTCTTGGTAGAGTCTTCTTGCTTCCACAGCATTTCCGTCCGCAAGATCATACATTAGGTGCATGTCAGTGTATTCTGCACTGGAATACGTGTTGTAACGGGCAAAAAAATACGTGAGGGTCGTTTCTTCTTTAATAGTGTAACACTCCCCCGTACAGAGCTCTTCCTAAACGGAAAAAAAAAAAATAACACAAAGCATTAGCAGAGAGACTTTAGGTTATAAGTAGACAAATTTAGTTCAAGCAAATATGAATAATCCGCAGTACTTCCCTTTTGTTTTCTCAGTTTCTACTGACAAAGATAAGGTCAAGAAAAGAAAAGAAAAGTAAATAAATCGCAACGTAGAGGATTTGTTTGTCCTGTTATAATATAAATCAGAATTTCGTTAGACAACCATGTCTGACAAAAAAATCCGGGGCTTTATTGCAAATTTCTCGCCTGGGTGGCGTTTACAATTATATCTTTTTCTGATCACTGGATTTTTCTCGCCTCCGGGCGTTCAGAGAAAAAAAAAAAAATTATATTTTCTTACTCATTGGTTAAAAATTCTTTTACAATGATAACGAACCGAAAATCTCTGGATAAAATATTTAAGAGAGTGTTCTAAACATAAAAGAGGACAAAGAAGTAAAAGTTATTTTTATCGTTCACACACTTTTCGTGGGACTAATGGTTCTTCTCGCGTGGAAATCCTTTTTTCTTATTTTTCAGGTTTAGCCCAGACTATTATTAGAGTCTACAGGTAAGTTACAAAAGAAATCGTCTCTTTAGATTCGTTTATTAATCACTTTATCTTTTCTCTTTTCTGCATCTTTGTATCTTTTCAGGGTTTCATCGGCTGTGACAATTATGGCGACGCGCTCCCTTTTTTTTTTTTTACACAACAGTTTTGATCACTATCGGTTAATCAAGAATTAAGCAACAGTAAGGGGAACGGGAAATAAAACTAACTTGAGAATAACGGGGGAAAGGAGGGGAAGACCCAAATCCAAAATTAGGACTGGAATTTGAGCATGTTAGTAGGGGTTCTTACTGCGCTAGGAAAATCTTACGGAACCAACGATATCATTGAGCGTCTCCTCGACTTTCTTTGAGTTGAGTATCGCCTCGCATGGAGCGGGATTGCCATCAGAAGGAAACGGGCGTGTGCTGGGTTTCATCGGACGTCTGATTTCCTCTTTGCGAGCTTGGGTTGTCCTGTAAAGGGATACAAATAAAGAAATAAAGAAAAGCCGATGGCAGAACTTATGGCCCGAATACTACGTTTAATACCAGATGATCTTGGTTTAATATCTTTTGATTTCTGGCTGGAACCCATCTATCTTTCTTTTTTGTAACGTTCTGGTTCGACCAAAAGATAACGGTGAGTAAAACAAGATGAAAAATCCTCTATCATCCATGACTCCGTTGCATTTCTATGCCGTCGTCACACGACAAAACGAGGCGTTTAGAAATCAATGTTGTCTCTTATAAAGGAATTCTTCATGCATCTTTCATTTTACTCAGCTACACTTGATGACCGTCGTCGTTCGATCTCTTCTGGATCCGATGGCGGCCGTCGTTCTTCTCTCATGCTGCCTTTCTTTCACTATATCTTCTGAGTCCTTTTCTTAACGACGCGCCGCTCGTATATCAACTATCCTTTGTTTAGATGCCATTGTTGGACTCGACTATTGTTCTCTTCTCTACAACAAGAGGTCCGTTTATTATTGACGTCAACCAAAACATTTTCACTCCGTATGATGTCAAGAGGCCAAAGAGTGTTGAGAGTTGGGAGGAAAAAAAAAGGGAAAAAGAAGGACTGATTGGTAACGCCAAAACTGGCCGTTACAGTGTACATGACTTTTTTTTTTACGTAAATCGTAATGCGTATGTCAAAGCACGCAAACGTTCTGAAATTGATATTCCTAGTGGATGTACAGTAGTGAAACTACAGTAATGGAAACAACCGTACACAACTAATGGAACAACCCTAAAGTAGGTTTAAATGGAACAAACCACTCAACCTAGTGTTGGGTCGAAACGCTGGAACTGCTAAAATATCGTCCGCTAACTACCGTGCTTCCCTACTGTATGATATTGGATTACTCGCAAACAAATCGTTTCCAGACAAAGTGCTATAGAACATTTTCGTCTTCTTTTGACCTGAAGAATATGTCACTAAATTTATTGTACATAATTTTGAAACACCCTGTATAG
>JAHWFO010074327.1:1721763-1820661 GCA_023313115.1 Rhysida immarginata | reverse complement strand
CTGAGGAAGGCATATGTTGCAATAAACATCTGATGTGGAATAGTGGTTTCCTGTTGTTCTTGTTAATCTGTGTCCACAGTTCTTGGCTTCATCTCCTTCTATAGGCCATGTTTAATTTTAAAAAAACGTTACTGCTGTATATTAGCATCAGTAGGAATGGCAATAAGTAATCAGTAAATGAACTCCATGTAATCTCATAGTTCATGAATGAATTTATGGTACCAGACTAAATGGTAGCATTTCCTAAAATGCGCACTTTGTGGACTATTCGCTTGCTACTATGATTAAAATGTACCGTGATTGCGTAAACGGCAGCATTGCCTATAAACGGCGGGGAAAATGCGAAAAAAATGTGCTGGCCGACATATACGCAACTAACTGAGAGGGCTGTCAGACATGTAACGACATGGATAGTACAGTGAACGTTTATGCTTGAGGGGCTCCGAAACAGATGTATAGTCACTACTGGCAAAGGTGCATCGGCGAAAACGGCTGATTGGCAAAGGGCTGCCGTCTTCGCTGAGTCATAGATTCTGTTTCATCGACTGGATGGACGTTGACGTACAAGGTGGTTATAAAATAAGTTCGCCTACTCAGAGCCCTCTAGAGCCCAGTCTAATGAACCGATTGTGATGCAAATTGAAATGTGGCGAACAGGTGAAAATGTGGCGCTGTGGAATAACAAATGGAGTTTTAAAACTAGTTTTACTGTTTTAAACAAGCAGGCAAGGTTTTTGTTTGATTACAGCATATGTTCAATATGTCCGCCCCCTGCGTCAATGACATATTTGAAGCGTAGCACAGCAGGATCAATTGTTGCATGAAGCGTTTCCTAGGGAATGTCTGAGACATGTCGTCTAATGCTGGCTTTCAGCTCAGGCACGGTCCGTACGCTTTGTTGGTAGACCCGATCTTTCAAATATCATCACAGCCAAAATCGCTCACGGGTTCAAATCCGGAGAACGTAGAGGCCACGCATCTGGAACACTTCTAGAGATCACACGGTCATCTCCGAATTTGGCACGAAGCAGTTCCTTCACTTGTCGACCAATATGAGGAGGTGCTCCATCTTTCATGAAGACAGTGGTTTCCAAGCATCGTCATTCTCGCAAGGCAGGAATCACATGCTGTGCAAGAAATTCACAATACCGTGCACTTGTGACCTTGTTACAGAACATCTTACAGGACTTCGTTGTGTCACTTCCTCAAAGAAAAAGGAGCCTAGAATAAAATCAGCGGTGAATCCACACAATATAATAACGTATTCAGAATGCAATGGCTTTTCATGCACGACATGGGGAAGCGAGGCACTCCATATACGGCAGATCTGCGTGTTCATCGTTCCTTCTAGGGTGAAATGTGCTTCGTCTGACCATAGAATGTTCAACGGCCACAGGTCATCAACAATCATCTTCGCCAGAAAGCGATAAGCAAAGTCAGCGCGTTGAGAGGGATCTTGAGGTTTTAGCTGTTGTGCCAGATGGGTACCAATGTAGAATGGACCGCAAGACCTTTCGCACCGGGGACCATGGGATGGACAATTCGCGTGCTGTTGCTCAAGCTCTTGTTGCAGAATGTTGAAAAGAGGAAGCTCTGTCCACTACTGCAACAGCCACGTCCTCAACGACTTCGTCTGCTATCTTGCGCCGTCCTCTTCCTGGTCGATTCAAATTCTATTTTATCATTTTTCGCAACCCAGTATCTGACATGGGCCCTTTTCGCAGTCCTTTTAGACGACGATATGCTCGCAATGCAGCTGGACTGCTGCTATCATTCTGGTAAAACAACTTTACCAACAGTGCCCGTTCTTTCTTACTTAAAACCATGATCTTTCGTAAAAGCTTTTCACTAAACATAATGTAATGAATGGATCAGTCCATTCCATTCTGGGTATGTGGACTTTCTGCTAATAAGGCCGATATTGAGAACGAACATATGTTTTAAAATCTCCATTTGTCATTCCGCAGCGTCACATTTTCACCTGGTGGTGAAAATTTGCACTAATTTTCTTCTTTCCCGAATTCTCTCCCCCATGGTCTGAATAGCCTACATTTCAATTTGCATCACAATCGGTTCATTAGATTGGGCTCTAGAGGGCTCTGAGTAGGCGAACTTCTTTTATAACCATCCTGTACTTAGCGAGAAACTTCCTAAAAGGATCATCCTATAATCCTTGTTAGAAGAACAGAAGGCTAGTGGTGACGGTATTGGTCTGGAGTTATCCTCTTCGCAACCTATTAAGCCAGTTTAATAAATGCGGGACTGCTTGGAGTACAGCTCAGCGTTACTATGTAAGAAGCACTCTTTCTGAATGGTGTAGAATGTCAAGACCCCGCGCATTAGATAGTCTATGGATAGTCTAATTTTTGCTTGTTCATACATGTTTCTTGGTTGCCCAATTGGTCTCCCATCTTTTGTATCCCATTTTCTGGTCGCTGAAAACTAGCCCTCGGCAGTGCGTAAGGGGGTCTAAGTTGGCAGGTATGATAATGACTCTTTAAATTTTCAAACGGTATGGTAAATTGGATTTGTTTATTTCGTAACATGGACGAAATTTGAAAGACGATCGCTGGGGCAGTGCTGAAAAAGGCAAAGGGTAAAGTGAAACCTCCGCTTTGGAACGGTAACGTGAGAAGGCAATGGGAATGAAGGAAGGTGAGGAAGTCCTCATTCGTCGCTTATTGATAAACAATTGAGAGGCGCAGTGTATCCGTGGCGGCGTTAATGGCAATGACGATGAGCGCGTGACCCTTTTCAAAACTGTAAACGTCACGTAGGCATAATTATTATGTAGCGCTTAATAGTTCTTCTTAACATCATCGGGGAAACAAATTGCGCCCCCTTTTGTGTGGTGTGTGTGAAAATGGGCAGGGATGTATGGGTGAGTGTCTGAGAGAGAGAGAGAGTGAGGATAAAAAAAAATGCCTCGTCGTAAATTTGCGTCATAAATAAATTTTTTTCTTTCATTCTATCATTGTATCACGTGATGTTGATTTTAATTTAGTTGCGCGCCTTAATTAATAACTGTGAGGGCGTAATTTTCCTCGAAACGATTACATAATTCACTTTTCGTCGCTCGTCGTTTTGATTAATTTGACGAATCGTAAACAAGATTTAATGGGTGTTGTCGTTGGAGACCCCCTTCTTCTCGCTACCCCCCTCCATTTGACGCGCAGCCGTTCGCTTTTTTAGAAATTGCTGCTCTGCTTCGCTCTCCTTTATTTTCATTGGCTAATTTCTGCTTTCTTTGAAGTGGGGGTAGTGGCGGTGATGTTCTTTTAAAAAGATCCCACTCCGTCCTAAATGCGAGTCCTTATTCACGGATTGACGTTAACATGGCTAATAGCTTGGAAAATTTTCCTATTGAGCGGGAGGCCTCCTTCGTAATAGCGCCAGAAGCCCACTAAGGCCTAGGTAGCCTCCGTCTTTACGGTCATTTTAGAAGAGGGGCTTAAAGCCGAAACGGGTCTTCCGAGAATGCCTCGTAATGCATGGCGTAATCTCAGTGGAGGTTGTGGATATTTTATAGCAGATACGCAACGGTGAATATGCTTGCATTGAATTCGGTTTTTGGAATGGCTCTTTGGAGAATTACTTGAGACAATCCAAGTGCTGGAAGCTTTTCTACAGACATCTACACGCTTAGCCAATGAATTAGAAGCGTCTGTTAAATATTTTATTGGACCCCCTGTGGCCAGAATTACAATACGTATGTGGGTTAGCATGAATTCGATAAGGTGCTGAAGCACTCGTAAGACTGGGTTCACACTATGACGGATTTCTTGACGTCGATGCTTTCCGTCGCCTAAGTCAATAGAAGACCAGGTGTTCACCACGCATGCCATTCTTAAGAATAGATCTCTTAACAGATTGGTTGAAAGAGGATATATCGTTCCAAACATTCTTTATGAGGTTGAGAACTGAGTTTTGGGGCGGCCAGGTAAATGACTTAGTCATCTTTGTGATTGGACAGTAGCATTGTCGTCTATGGAGAAGCCCCATGCAGCTACTTTGAACCACAGGTACCGCTTTCAGACTAAAACTGGGGATTATTTGCTGATTGTGGATATTCGAGTCTCCAGTCAGCAGCTTCGTTGTTCAAATGGAGAATGACTCCCGTTAGATCCTTCTTGTTTCCTCATGCTGATGAAGTTCTGTGATTAGATTAAGCCAAATCCTATTACATTGAAAGATAAGTACACGCCTGAATCACCTGATCTCGAACTGTTTTGCAAGGTCTCCACTTATGTTTCATTTATTATTTCTTAGGTTCCTAGGCTAAGGATGCATTCGTCGATGTTTTAATCGAAATGGTAACAAAGATTTTCCATTGAACAGATATGGTCTATTGAGTTCCGTGGGTGTTTTTTCGAGTTTCTCTTTTTTTCCGTGAGTTTAAAGTTAAAATGCCAGAGACCCCTTAAAAACAGAATGGTCATAACCATAGGACAAAGGTCGCATGTCTTCAGACGGCATTAAATTGCATGTTAAAGCTCTGATATAATATTCGGATGTTTAAGTGAGACAAAGTGAGACATCTCAGGCTGAAGTTGCAAGAGCTGTTACGCTGCTCCAAAAAAGCTACTCAATCAGATCCGTCATCAGACAGCTTCACGTGTCATCTCCAGTGATCCATCGTGCATGGAATCGTTTCCAACAGACTGGTCATAATTCGCGAAGGGCTGGACAAGGACGCAGACGCATAACGACAAGAATGCAGGACCAATATCTTCAAACTTCTGCTCTTCGCCGACGAACATCAACTGCTAGAGACTTGCAAAACGACCTGCGTGAGGCATCTGGAGTGGTTGTTTTGATTAAACAGTCAGAAACAGACTACGGAAGATGGATTGAGAGCCAGAAGGCCAAATCGTGTACCTCATCTCACGCGCCGACACCGAGAAGCCTGACGTTGGTTTGCTCAACAACATATCAACTGGCAATTGCATCAGTGGAGGTCTGTTCTCTTTACAGACAAGTCCAGATTTCGCCTAACTCGTTGTGATGGACGTCAGCGAGTGACGAGACGCTCTGGAGAGAACTTTGTAGAAGCAACAATGCAACAGACAGATAGAATGGGATGTGGTTCAGTCATGGTTTGAGGGGAGGGGGGATCTCTATCGACAGCCATACTGATCTCGTTGTTGTCCCAGAACGTCTCAATGCTGAAGTCTACATCAGGGACATTCTGGAAGATCACGTAGTGCCTGCTGCTTGTGTTGTGGGCCCTGGTTTTGTTCTTATGCAGGATAATGCTCGTCCGCATACAGCACGAGCCCCTCAGGAATTTCTCCAAGAACGGAACATTCCAACATTGGAGTGGCCAGCAATGAGTCCTGCTATTAATCCGATCGAGCATGTGGGGGACATGCTTGTAGGATGCATAAGCCGACCTCCAACAAGTCCACAATCACTGCAGAACGGGAGGACATTCCTCTAGCAGACATCCATCGACTTGTGCAGAGCATGAATGGAATACACATTAGTAGAGAACACTTCTAGGGAGACGTGTATCCAGAGATGCCTTGAGACCACTTCTTGAGAACAGTTTTCTCACTTTAGTTTCAACAGGAGTTAAGTCTATCATTTGTTTTTTCGAAAGATGCATGGAAAACTAAACCATTACACTTGTTTATTTGTTGAATAAAGTGAGATCGCTTCATGTGTTCAAGGGGTTGTACGGATATTTTCATTCATTTAAATAACATAGGCGTTCCATATTGTGTTCCCCTAATTCTTTTGAACAGTGTATTTCTTCGTTCATGTTGCCTTCCATTCATTTCTTTTGTATGTATGATATACTAGTACAGTAAAGCAAACGGTTAAGTGGTCTTTTTGCTAGAGACTTACTTAGTTAAGCGGTACTTTATGTGCTTGTGGAAAGAAGATTAGTAAAACAGGTGATTCCTCATATAGAAAAGAGTCAAAGATTTGTTATGATACTAATGGGCCTGACAGGTTATGGGTTGTTTTTTTTTTCAATAGCCTTAGCAACGAAATCGGAAACGACCATTAGAGGTCTATCGATCTGACGATCGATCGATTTACTGTTTGTGCCATAGGATACTCTGACTGCTGCAACATAATATATCATCCTTTCAGGATCTCCGTCACATGAGGATGGTATTGTGTTTTTGTGGAAAGAAATAAATAAATCGATATTTGATATAATAAATCTGCTTCATATGTGAATAACTTAATCCCATCTTCACTTGCTGTATGCAAATAATTTGTCATCAATTGTTCGTCTTCCGCTTTGAAACAGAAATGATACGTTGCTGTGTATTATTTTATAATTTTAAATTTCACTTTTTATTGATCGACTGGCTCTTTATCCCTTTCCTTGACTAGAAATTTATAGGATGAGCCAGATTATGGAAATTTTCGAATGGATTAAGCGAATTTCGCCTTCTTAGTGAAGCGAGGTCTAAAGATGCTTGCATAGTGAGTGTGGTATGTAAGTTGGATTCTGATAAAGATGACAAATGACTGCTCGCAGCTCCTTGCGTTTACTTTGCGATGCGATGGGAAGCGATCTAAGCGATCCGTCGGTGCGAATCTGCTCCAGTCCACTCGGTTTTAGATCGCTAAATGGGAAAAACCAAGCTGGGATTAATGTCCAGAAGCTGATCCAAATGACGGCTAACACTTAAGGGGCTAGTGCAGGGTAGGAAAAGTAAAATATTGGTGGTAGTATTGATGTTTGGACAGCGGAGGATTTTCCATGTGAGAAGGTCGGCCTCGGTGGCTCAGCAGGTTGCGTGATCGCCTCTGATGCCCGAGTACGCGGGTTCGATCCCGGCCGAGGACGATGAGGATTTTTCAGGGGGAAATCCTGAGATCACGCACTTCCTTCGGAAGGGAAGTAAAGCCGTTGGTACCGTGTAGTCGTTTGCCGCTGCACGTTAAAGAACCCTTGCGAGTGAATAATAATAATTATTAACTGGAGATACGTCTCCAAGCATAGGTAATGATTTTTCAATTGAAAAATGGAAGGAAAAATTCTGCGACCCGGATTCGAACCAGGAACCTCGACTATCATGGCCGATGCCTCTACCAATTGGGCTATCGCAGACACCACGGACAGCCAAGCTGTCTCAAGGTGTCTTAAAGACAACCAAGTTGTCACGGTTGAAAGCCCAATGGGAGACGGGAACTTGGCCCGCAGATCGAGGCAGCCCAATTGGTAGAGTCGTGGTGTCTGCGATAGCCCAATTGGTAGAGGCATCGGCCATGATAGTCGAGGTTTCTGGTTCGAATCCGGGTCGCAGAATTTTTCCTTCCATTTTTCAATTGAAAAATCATTACGTATGCTTGGAGACGTATCTCCAGTTAATAATTATTATGCGTCCCTATGTTATACTGTAAAGTTACTACCAATTTCGTTGATAGGAACAGTATTATGAACCCTTATCTCACCAATAATTATTATTATTCACTTGTGAGTTCATCAACTTTCTGATGGTTTGGAGTGGAGAAATTCTCGATCTGCGGGCCAGGTTCCCGTCTCCCATTGGGCTTTCAACCGTGACAACTTGGTTGTCTTTAAGACACCTTGAGACAGCTTGGCTGTCCGTGGTGTCTGCGATAGCCCAATTGGTAAAGGCATCGGCCATGGTAGTCGAGGTTCCTGGTTCGAATCCAGGTCGCAGAATTTTTCCTTCCATTTTTCAATTGAAAAATCATAACCCTTGCGAGGTAAAATTTGCGGCCCCTATAACGCCGTCCTGAAATGACCATAGCAGTTGAAAAGGACGTTAATACCAAACAAAAAACCAAACCAAACCATGTGAGAGGGATTTAGAATTGTTGCTTTCTGTAAGGGTTTTTATAGTGTGGTTTATACGAGGGTTGGGGCATAAGTCATTGCAACTATTTTTTTTTGTGAGAATTCGACCTTGGGTGGAAAATGCGAAATATATAGATGAAAGGACAAGGAATGGAGGAAATGTACGGACATTTAGCAAACGGAAATATTTTGCTCTTCATGTTTATTAGGGTAGTTGATATAACATTGTAACTTTCATGTTCCAGAATCATTACAGCACACATACCCTTTCTAAAGGGCCTCAAAGTAGACCCCTGAACGTTCACAGTACGCTGCCAACGATGTGACAGGCGCCCATATCATCTGCTTCACTATTTCTCTCACCATGTGGAAATCTAGTCATCTCCTGTTGCACAATATTTGCAATGTCATTTGTGTCCGAAGCTGTCTACCACGTAATGGTTCCTTACCGTCCGTATAAGGTCAAAATCACATGGAGAAAAGTCCGGAGAGTATAGTGGGTGCTCCAATTCTTACCAAAGCCAGCGGAGTCCGGCTATATTGATATACGAGCGTTGTTCAACTCGGGTTACATCCATCCTGCACTGCGGTTGACTAAGAACTGATTTAACATTGTTCTCAATGCAACAAAAGGAAATCGCAGAGCCATCTGGTTTTGTGGAAATATACTATGAATGAACGGTTTCCTCGAGGCATATGACATTTTGTGATACCATCCCTTGGCTATGAGAAAAAAAATAGTTGCCATGACTTATGCCCCAACCCTCGTATTCAATGTTTACTGGCAGTGAATGTGGAATAGCCCCAGTGGCAGAAACAACGATAGCAACAATGTGTATTCTGTTGGCTCCGCATAGGCGTTTTATTTCATGTGCGAGATCTATATAGGTTAGGTTACGCTGTATTGACCAATCAGAGCAAGGCATTCGAACGATGTACGTTGTAATGAAGTGATAATTTAACCAAGGGAACGTAAAATTTGTACGTTATTCTGAAATGTACGTTAAAGTGAGGTACGTTGTAACGGGATTTTACTGTACTTAAAAGGGAACCACATGAACCTGTACCAGGGAACTCTTTGTTTGCGCGCAAGCATATCTTGGAAGCAAAAGTGAAGACCAAAAAAAAAAAATTGGCGTCAAGCTGCAAGCAAAATCGTTAAAGAATAAATCATATGATGTTCAGGGAGGGTTTTATTGTACGCCAACTTCAGCTGTTCAAATTAATGATGAAAAATAGGAAAGAAAATTCTGCAGCCTGTATTCGAATCAGGAACTAGGTTACTGCTCCAAACAAGCCCTAAGGTCATGTAAATAGCAGTTAGCTTTCATGACCGCAGTGGTGCAATTGGTTGGTGCGTTGGCGGTCTTAGCCGAAGGTTCCTGGTTCGAATCCAGGCTGCGGAATTTTCCTTCCTGTTTTTCATCATTAAAATCGTTAAAGCTGGTCGCCAAAGAATTGCAGTTGTAGGAGTGTTATTAAGCACAAATTTTTAATTTTGCTGTACAGTTAGTCGCCTCGAAATGATTTACAAGCTGAGGTAAGCATCCATTAATAATTATTTTATTTAAAATTATAAAGCACTGCGATACTTACCCCCTTACCAATGCAACGTATTCTCGGCCGCCGCCCCTATTAGATCACTTGACAACTTCGTCCTCGTTTCACTCGCGAATATATGACGTCAGCCCCAGAAAATTTACATATATTACCAAATTAATTAATAAAATGAAATAAGAGATTAAAGAAATAGTTAGGAATTACTATAGACATTTTTTTTTTTACTGGATGGCAATTAGCTAATTTTATTCCATTCAAATGTCGTCTGCAGTAATTTCATAGGAAATAGTTCCGTTGCTTTCATGTGAAGTGGATTCTTGTTTAAGCGGGTTTCACAAATAATTCGAGCCGAGCGGTTGAGCGCCGCGCGTTGTCCGCAGAGCTTGCGGACGAAGTTCGTCGTGTTGAACCTGGGCGGCGGCAGCAGCAGCAGCGGCTCAGCCATTCAGAAAACTAAATTACATGTAAATTCTGGGAAGGCGTAGAATTAGAGTTAGGGGCAGTTTGAACCTGCATATTGGCCGACTTCATTTCAGTCGAGAATCAAATAAACACGGCAAGCGGGCGATTAATGGCGGACAAGCAAGGAGTTGAGTTGTGATTTGTATGACGTCATAACCACCTATCAATCGGATTGCAGCAGCAGATGCAGACGCTTGTTGCGCCGCATTTTTTCGTGAAACGACAAGCGTCTGCGGTTATCACCAACTAACTGCCGCTTTTGGAAGCGGATCCGCGAGGTTTGCGGCCGCCGCCGCTGCTAGCTTTTTATTTGTGAAACCCGCTTTATTGTTGAGTGGCGGAAGAAAGAAGTTCCGTCAGGATATTTCAATTTTATGAAAATCTGTGAGGAAGATGTTCATGCTCACTTGTTTGTAAGTGATTTTGTCTGTGTACGTCTTTTGTAAGTTGTGTGTATTGGGGGTGAAAATATCAGTTATGTATGTCATTTTGTTCTGTTTATGAACGAGTGTAATGTCTGGTTTGTTATGGTGAATGGTCTTGTCTCTTAGTGCAGCGCTGTGTAAATAGAGTTTACTTGTTCTATTCTCTAAGACAGTGTCTCTTCCAGATCGTTCATGGCGTTAACTGGAATAGCGTACACACTCTGTTCGTGCTTTAACTTATCTTATGATTCTTTTCCTGGTTTTTATTGTTTATTATTCTTATGTTTATTTTTTTTATTAAGTAGAGAAAGAATGGAGCATTTATTGGTTTCATAATGTCCGTCTGTCTGTCCGTTTCCTTCATATGTTCCACAGTTTTTGACATAGATGATTGAAATTCGGAACGTAGCTTACCATAGGCATGTCCTACTATTTAGGTTGGTTTTGATAAGCCCAAGTGATCTATGTGGTATTTAGGTGCAGAATGGTTATAATTTAAGTTACACTATTCCGACCCCTCTAGAGCCCGTTCTAATGATCGGATTTTGATGAAACCTGGAATATATGTTATATGGACCATGGGGAAGAGAATTTTGCAATAAAAAAATTAGTTCAAATTTCGACCATTAGATGATGCAAGAAAGGGCACCAAGCCAATTAGGAAGGAGATAAAACGCTTTGAAATGCCATTAATCAGCTGTAAAAGCATTCTTCACCATGCTTTTACAGAAGAAAGGTCGAGCTTTACAGGGCAATTTGTTACATCAGGCTTCTGATGCACTGCGAGAATTTCGACACTTGAAAGACTTGCGAAAAGGGCCTATGACAAGTAATGGTTTGAAACAGATGATTACTAAATTTGAAGAGACTGGGCAGTTGGCTGTGCTGAGAGGAATAGAAGAAACGGATTGCAAATGAAAGTGCGGAAGAAGTCGCTGTTGCTGTGGTTGATAAAATGTCCGGTTCCCAATATTCTTCAACAAGTGCTCGACCAGTGTCACGGTACGATGCATATTAAAATGGTACCCACAAACGATCATGTGGTGCCTCAAAACCTAGATCAACGTACTGATTTTGCTTGACGGTTTCTAGTCCTGACAATTCATGGCCTTGGAACATTTTGTGGTCATACGAGGCACTTTTTACCCTACACGGAGCACTGAATACTCAGAACTGTCGCATCTGAGCTATTGCAAGTTCTAATGTTGTTCATGAACAGCCTCCGCATTCCGATTTTATTGATGAGAACACTCCTCAAGGTTCTAACTTCTTAAAGTGCCCTCATTGCCTTACAAGAACGAGAATATTTAGAGACTGCTGTCTTCATGCAAGATGGTGCAACATTCCATATTGCCCGACAAGTGAAAGAACTGCTTCGTGCCCACTTTGGAGATGATCGGGTCATTTTGAGAAGTTTTCCGACTGTCTGGCCTCCTCGGTTTTTGGACTTGAAAAGAAATGGATTTTCCGAACATATATTTAGGAAATATAAAAGAGCTCTGTCTTCTTTCGTTTCTCATCATTTCCGATCTAATGACATATGTTGCCATAGTGCTAAAGACTAAGTGACTGCCACCCCCACAACTCCGACCCCACTGGGACGATTTGGCCCAAACCTCATTGTAATGCCAAGCTTGGCTAGAGGAATCTGCATATCGAATTTCACTCCTTTACATGCCTAAATATCACATAGATTACTTGTTCCCTCTTAACTATTATCCCCGTAACGCCGACCCCAATGGGCCAATCAAAGCAACCGGACATGTCTAAGGTTAGCTACGTTCCGAGTTTCAACCTTCTACGTCCATAAATGTTGAAAGTATGAAGGGGTCGGACAGACAGACGGAGATTGTAAAACCAATAAGTGCTCCATTCTTCCGCTACTGAATAAACAAAATTTTTGCGAGGCTAACAAAATTTTTCTCGGAAGAGACCGTCCTGGCCATATAATGATTTTTTTTATGGCACAGAAACATATTTTAAAGCCCTGTCACGTAATATTTTCTAAGCCTAACAAGCTGTTTATTCTCATATTAAAATAAATTTGATGGATTTTGATAAAAAATGGAAAAGACTCGTGGATGCTGGAGCGCACTTTAATTGCCGACGTTTTGAAGCGCTCCCGGCAAACAGGCGAGACCCCATCAACGTTTTTACGGCGGCGCTCTTTAGAGTTGGGGCTGCTACTTGTAATGGGATCGCCAACATTAAACGTAACCCCGCCGCGATGTATAAAACTACGACTCCGTGGAAACGGGGAAACAGGAGACGAAACACAGGGCGTTCAATTATTCATTCGGATTGATTAAGGAGCGGGGGAAACGAAGGAAGGGTAGAAGCGTTTGTTTTTCACGCGTGGATGGCGCGTTTACTTCTGAAGAAGTGGAACTTTCGAGTGTTTGGGTCATCGAGGTCGGAAGTCGTTTTGGGTTTCCTATTTCTGTTCAGATGCTGATTTTGAAGGAGCGTTCTTCATGTTCTTGAAGAAATAACACGCGTCTGATAATGAAGTACACACTCTGGCATATTGAATGAGAAACGTGGATAAATTTGTTTTAATCCGTTTTTATGCTAAATAGTTTGAGGTCATGCGCTTGAAAGATGTGCTTATTTAAGAAGGAATTGGGTGAGTCTAATTCAGCACAGAAGTTGATCAGCATTAAAGGGGAAAAGAAGGACCTAATTGTCTTCCAAAAAGGACTGTCCATTGTTGGTCTTAATTTAGCTGGAGCCACGAATGAAACAACCGGAATCTGGACAATTGCTCCCCCAAATTGCCTTTGACAAGTACTCTACATTGAAGAAGGGTTGTAGAGCCGATAACACGAGTATACTAGAGGGTTTAACATGAGCGCCAAATAGCAATGTATCCGGCATGCTTTATCTAGACAGCTCGAAGTTCTGGTGGTGGTATAAGTGTATAGATCTTCTTCTGGCAATATAGAATTGGTCTCCTAATAATGGATAGTCGGGTGTGTTCTATGGAGTACCTGAGCACTGTTACCGACCAAGCCCATCCTGCAATATTGCTTATTTTCATCCTGCTTGTGATTGACGGTTATGTTACAGTTATTGCACACGGTTGGTTCAACAGTTGTTTAGCGAGCACGAAATCGACTTCCGTCGCTTGCTGTGGTCGCCTCAGAGCTCTAAACTTAACGCCATGGGAAATATTTGTTATATTGTGGAATGATGTATCCGACAGTTTGATCCTCTTCTAAGAAATCTACTAAGAGAACTAAGGGTATGTCTGATGAACGCCTCATTTCCATTGAATCTGGCGCATAGATGATAGGAACCACACCATCAAAGAAACTTGAAACTCTGTTCGACCGCATCAGCAGAAGGAAGATGTTCTGCTTTTTCAAAAGACTATTCTTGTGAAGCCTATTCCTCCACTTTTCTCGATAGACTCACCTGATGAACTTGATTTCACAAGGGGGTATGGTAGACTAACAATGTCTAAAATAATTTCTGCTTTAACAGTTTTCGCGCCAAGATCATGCTCAATTGCTCACCGTATCTCGAACGACTTGGTGAAATCGCAATGACTCATGAAGAAAGAGATTTTTTTTATGAGAAACGTGGCGCCAGTCCCTGGGTGTGGCTGTAGACAAGATTGCAGGTTCGGATTCTGCCGAGGACGATGGGAAAAGTTGTCAGAGGAAATAAAACTTCCGAGATCCCTTGACGGCCATTTGCTTTCCCCGACCATTTTAAAGAACAGAACTTAAGGTTTGGCAAGACTTCAGAATCCTGACTAATGATTCCGTCAAAGTATGGCATCAGTTGAACGGAGTCATTAATCTCGACTATAAATCAGAGAGGTTTAAATCAGACATTTTTTATTATTTCATGTTTTGCTTCCAATAGAGCGATTTCAAATTTGAGACGTCTCCCTAAAAGTTTTGATGTTCTTTATGGAACCAAAGGTTTATGTTACCTCCAACCAGCTTTAAAGTTGCCAAACCGAAAGCTCCTTACTTGTAAGTTCAACCTTATTTTTGTCAATTCGGAGTATTGGCACAGCGTTGGAATCAGGGGTCTATATTGGATTTATATGTACATTACAATGGGAAAGTTCTAGGCGAGAGTCTAATTTGGCCCTACTCGGAACATATAGGTTCACATTAAGGCGAGTGAACAGTTTGTTGTGATTACTCGAGTGCATTTTTTGGTATAGGTAGAACAAAAACAGTGTCCTTCACACAATTCCCCACCCCACCCCCAGAAAAAAAGTCACAGGGATTAATTTCAGGAGACTTGAGTGGCCAATTACTAAATGTAGGTCGTTGGCAGTGAGTGCCAATGTAGCGATGAGGCATTACCGGATTGATTTGGGATAATGGACTGGTGTGCCTTCTTGTTGGAACACTTACTCCCTCGAGTTGATCTCTGCGTCCGACCCAAAAGTCTTTTTCATCAGTCGTTTGTTCTTGATTCGCCACTTTCCAAAGTCGTCTGCGTAGGGAACTTTTTCTGCGGCGGGATGCACTATGTGTCCGTTGCATACTGGACCGACGGATTTCCAGGACGACATGCATACTCTTGCAGCAATCCTTCGCCCTGCTAATGGTAACGGTTGAGATGTTTTTGTGCCAGCCGCACCCGCTGAGACCTCTGCTCGAGCGTGAGCAGCGCGATACCCATGGTGCAGGTGCTGATGGTGTATTGTCTGGACATTACCATGACAGATATTCGTCAGAAGAATGAACTCATCCTCTTTGAAGGTTATGTTGGCTTGAACAAGCTCCTTCACCTTTGCAATACTCGCCAGAGTGATAACAAGTTGCAGTTGGCCAGACCTCAGGTCTTTCTTCGAAGAACGAAATCGTTCAGGTCATACACATACGAAGACAATTTTCCTCATAAATTCGGCGATGTATTTTAACGGCCAAATCCGCCATTTTGGGTCAGGATTCATTTTTTAAATGGGAAGAGGGTCATGCGGCATATCATATAACACCCGTTTTCTCTCAATTCTTACAATCGGATTTCAGTTATCTGTTGTGGTTCACAAAAAGATTGACACTTACCGAACAACTGGGCTGCGGCAGCTAAAGAATGTGTTCAATTGACCGAGCTCAAGGCACTTTATCCATTCATTATGCACGCGCACAGGAATGTCTGGGATAATGCCGTCACAGTTCTATAGGATACGTTACTGAAGGTGACGTTTCCTTTGGATTTTTACAGCATACACAAGTGGTTTCAAGAAGCCAGGTAAAAATCTAGCGGTGTGAGGTCTGGGGAACATATTGGCCACTCCACAGCACTCCTCCGGTCAGTCTAATGACCAAGTGATTGTCCAACCGACTACAGTTTTGGTGGTGCACCATCCTGCTGGGAAAAAAATTGGAAAACTGCCATGTTCAATCAACAGTGACGGGAACACAGTATTCTGTAACATTCGCTGGTACTGATCAGCATTTAGAGTACTTCTATGAAAATTGGTCAAATTAAACGGGTGCCCCTATTTCCTACGCCACACTATAACTTTGACATCACCAACGACTTTAGATGGGTCTGTCCAATGAGGGTTCGTATCTCTCCAATATCTCATGTTCTGACGGTTCACCTCGCCATGGTCATTAAAATTTGCATTCCTCACCGAACACAATGTTATGTGCAAATGAAACTCCTTATGTCTGTACGGATCATTTTCAGATAGCTTTTGATGCATTTGAATTTTAAATGGTTGTTGGTAAGCAGAATCCTTGCTATGGGTCATTAGCTGAGTCTACATTCAACTCCGTTGTAGACTCTTTGCAAAAGCTGCTAACAGCCGGACATCTCCATCTCCAGTTATCTGCTTTAGACAATGGTACACTGTCAATGTTTTTGTTAATAACTTGTGAAACACAAGAGATAACTGAAATCGGATTGCAGGAATCAATTCCTGAGAAAAAACGGGTGTTATTTGATATGCCATATGACCCCCCCCCCCGTTCCCATTTAAGAAAATGAACCTTGATCCAAAATGGCGGATTTCAAGATTGCGGTCAAATTCCAAAACTGTCCCAAAAGGCAAAGCACCTATTTTATTCCCTGCTAACGTGGACACATCGTTCATTTTGCACACCATTTCCGAAACACATATTGCAAATAGAAACAGCTCAAGAGTAGACGCGAAAGATGAGAGTGGGGTTCCCTAGTTGTCATTTGACGAATGAATTCAAACGACGTCCGCTTATGGTTTGCTATGATATCATTATTAAGCACCATGTCCCCCCCCACCTATACTTTCAATACCCTTTGACACTGTAAGTTGGAATTTCGTACGTGGTTTCCTGTATTGGTCCAGTGGGATCGGCCTTACGGGGATCCGAGAAACGGGGGTCTGTATAACCCATCTGGTATAAAGATATGTAAAGAATGAAATTCGATTGACAGATACCTCTAGGCAAGATCTACATTATTAAGAAGTTTGGGTCGGATTGTTTCAGTGGGGGCAGTGGTCACTTGGTCTTTAGAAAATATTAGCGTTTTTCAAGTGGTAACACATGGCATGTGATAGGTCATTCGATCCGGAATGATCAGGAACGAAAGATTACGCAGGTATTTTTTTTCGTTCGAGAAAATGGACAACTTGATTAAACTTTTTTAAGGAGTCAGTGTTCATGTACTGGGGGCTTCCGCTACTTTCCTTTAGCGGGATTAATGTCTTGTTTCTTCTGGCAGTCAAACTTCTAATACAGAAACATGTACAGCAAGTTTAACAGCGAGTGTCAGGTAAGAAATTTGAAAGGCAAGCGTATCTTCAATATTCCGCAGAACTTCATTACTGCTTTTGCATGAGACTTCGTAAACACATTAAGAATTTTCTTTCTTTTTTTTTTAAAGTTAGAAGTAATTGAAGGGGTCTCGAAAACAGGGTAAACCTAATTAAAATCTCTGCTTTCCCCTTAAGTGAAACTCGGCAGCAGATTTCAGTTTTAAAAGCATCGGGGTCGAAAATTCAAGTCCCGAAATGTCAAGGCGGAAAGTGGCCTTAAGAGGATGGCCTTTCTTCTTTTTTATTGTTTTCTTCCTTCTTTCGCTACCGGGCGCAGAAATTAATGAATGAATTTAATTAATTAATTAATTAATTAGGGGCTGCCGTCACGAGCGTGAATAATTGCTCATTTATGCGGCGAGCATTGCATAAAGGGAGATTAACGAGTTGAAGGAGAGATTCTTCGTTCAGTAGCTCTTTTCCTTGTTCAGTTGTCTCTTTGTCTGTTTTGGTCATTTTTGCCTTCAAGACTATTTTTGGACCGCTTCGTCTGCAAGGGAGCAAAGGATTCCAGAAGGCAAAGATGATCGTAGAAGAAAAACAAAAGTGCTTTTGGAATATAGCGGCATTAGATATAAAATGAATAATAAAAATAAATGAATTAGTAAGATTTAGTTAATAACATTATTAATTGACCTACTTAAAACTCTCCTTGGAGTAATACCATTGGAGAATCATAATTGATTTTTCCAAAAATATGATTCATTGTGCATGTGGGCAGTCGTGAAGGAACAAATGAGAATTTAAGGGGCGAATTTGGTTTAAATCCTTTTTCAGTTGTTGCACAGTGTATGTCCTGTTTCTCTCGCTCATGATTAATTATCTTTGAGTTATCGCTGCACCTTACAACGCCCTCTGTCCGTCTGTCTGTCCGTCCGTCTGTCCCCTTCATAGTTTTTGCATTTTTTGAGGTAGAAGGTTGAAATTCGGATTGTAGCTTTCTATTGGCATGTCAGTCTTCACTATTTAGTTTGGTTTTGATTGGCTTGTTGGGGTCGGAATTACGGGGGTGAGAGTTAGAGGAGACCAAGTGATCTATGTGGTATTTAAGTATGTAAAGGAGTGAAAATCGATATGCAGATTCCTCTAGGCAAAATCTACATTACTAAGAAGTTTGGATCAAATTGTCCCAGTGGGGTCGGAGTTGTGGCCGTGGCAGTCACTTGGATTTTAAAACTATGGCAACATATGGCATGTGATATATCATTCGATTGTAAATGATGAGAAAGGAAAGAAAATAGGGTTCTTTTATAGTTTCGAAAAACTACGTTCGAGAAAATAAATTTTTTGAAGGCAGATGAAGGGGTAATAAATTTTTTGAAGGCAGATGAAGGGGGGGGGGGGGCAGAAGAAGGGGTAAAAATAGATGAATTCCGCTACTTTCCTATACCTTCCTCGGAAGGATTAATTTCTTGTTTGTACGATACTTGAAAATGAATGAACTTTTTCACAGCCTGCTTTCGCCAAACGATAAATAGGGACAGAGCATGAACAAGTTCGAAGGTGATATAGCCCGAATAGGTACAATAGCACTTGTTCTAATGGTACCGTTATGATACCTCCTTAAAAATTTTCAGTGCTAACATGTGGCATGTAATACATCAAACATCTCGTAATGACATGTTATATTCATTTACGACACTCGGAAATGGTTTAGTAGTAGGTATTCTAATGGTATCATTGGAAACTTTTAATGTTAAAAAGGAGATTTAACGTACTCTGACTCACAGATTTTGATAAAAAATATTCTACGAGTAGCTTTCGCCCAATTAAAGACCCATGCTAAGCCATTCGAGGCACTTCTCAAAATTTTCCGAGAAAAAAATTCATAAAGTTTATTATAATTGTCTATACTTAATATATGCTCGAATTGTAGCATAGATTTTTATCTATGGTGCCCGGCACGAAAGAAAAAGGAAACTGGTGCTTGCGTAAATGAAAAAAAAACTCGTTCAACTACTCGTTGCGTAGAAAAAAAACCCTTCTTCCTCCTGCAGAAAATTTTGGTACATCGTTCTACAGCGTTCCAGGTGTAGTATTTTGGTACATCGACATACAGTAATGTCTTTGCAAATGGATCTTGCTGGCACAACTGGAAAAACGCTGTTAATGTTGTGTTGGTCCTCACATGTGTTGGTCCTCCCGGGCACCATAGCTCAGGGTTTTATTTTGCAGGTACGGGTTCAAATCCCGTCTTTGATAAATTTTTTTTTTCTCTTCGTAAATTTTTTCCCGTCTTTTTTTTGTATATGGGAATGTGCAATTCATTAACTAAATAAATTTCAGATTTTCCAATTTGCTACATCATATTTTAGCACATTTTCTATATATAGAAATGTGTTTATGTGATCGGTTTGTCCAGCTGTCCGTCCGTCTGTCTGTAGACACAATTCCCACAATTCATTGCGTTGCAATAGAAAGAGTGCATGTATTGAATTGCTGGAAGACACGAATTATCCTCGCATTCGGGAAAACGCGTTTTGAGAACATACATGGGTTTGGCTCTGCGCGTGCTCTAAAAGTTAATGAGATGGTGCGCGTGCAGGATACACGTGTTTGACGATTATTGAAAGGGCAGTTCGGTCTCTAAATCAAGAGAATTTTTTTATTCCTAGGGAGCGTAGTATTTATTACGAAAACTTGAAAACGAATTAACTTTTTCAAAGTCTGTTTTCACTAATCCATTAATATGGGACAGAGCACGAACAAGTACGAACGTGAGATAGCCAGAATAAGTACGTACTATAATGGCACGTGCTTTAATGGTACCATTATGATACCCCCTTAAAAACTTCCTGTAACCAGATATGGCATATGATATATCAAACAAATCGTCACAACATATCAAGAACGAATATATAAGAGTAACTAGTGATAGCAGGTCTAATGGCACGTGTACGTGCAAGGATGTCTCATGACTGAATATAACGCGTAAATGATGTTGGTGTGAAATGTTTGGTAGTACGTGTTTTAATGGTAACAAATGGAACTTTCAATGCTAAGATATGGCATGTAATATATCAAACAATTCGTAACAACATGTAATGAGTGAATATAACGAGTAAATAATGATAATGGTTATTGGCTTAGTAGCACGTGACCTAATGGTGCCATATGATACCATATGGTACCATTGGAACTTTCAATTCTAATATATGGCATGTAATATATCAAATAACTCGTAACAACGTGCCGTTAGTGTATATAACGAGTAAATAATGATAATGGTTATTGGTTTAGTGGCACGTGCCCTAATGGTGTCATATGATACCATATGGTACCATTGGAACTTTCAATGCTAAGATATGGCATGTATTATATCAAACAACTCGTAACAACGTGCCATGAGTGAATATAACGAGAAAATGATGATAATGATTATTGGTTTAGTAGCACGTGCCCTCATGATACCATATGTTACCATTGGAACTTTCAATGCTAAGATGTGGCATCTAATATACCAAACAATCGTAACAACAAGTAATGAGTGAATATAACGAGAAAATAATGATAGTGGGAATTGGTTTTGTTGCATGTGCCCTAATGGTACAATATGGTATTGTTAGAACTTTCAATGCGAAGATATGGCGTGTAATATATCAACCAATTCATTACGAGTTGTTAGATCTATTGTTATCCATAGCTTATTTGTATCAAGAGCATAATGCTGTTAGGCTTAATGTTATCTAAAACTCACTACTGTTATACATATTGCTAATTAATAGTAGTTAATCGCTTGCTTCAATAGTAGACGATAACGTAGAAACACTTTAGTAATTTAATATGAAAAACTAAAAGATGCTTGCGCAGAACGCTTCAGCAATTGAGGCTCACTTCGTTTAACATTATGTGGGAATTCTTACAAATTAAAGAACTTTTATTTTTTTAAATGTATGAGGAATAACTCCCTCTCCATTTACCTTTCAGTTCTTCAAGTTTATTCGTTTAAATTCTCTCTATACATTAACTTACTTAAATAGTAATTTACAATTTAGTTTTCATATTTATTTATTTTCTCTTAAGTGTTTGAAAATGTTGATTAATTCAATATATCCATGTACGATGCTATTACATGAAAATGTGCTCCCTTTATCCGTTTTGGCGGTAAAATCATTCTTTTTTATAAAATGCATAAAAGAATTATTATAATTAAACATAATCTAACATTTCCGATTTGCTTATATTTTTACATAAATTCTTAAAAAAAATATCTTTAACATTAATGGTTCTACTAATAGGAAACGAATCAATAACATAATTGAAAATAATTTTGTTCACCTTGCGAGAAAAAGTAGCGATATTCGACTTGTTAACACTTAACTTTAGACCGTTTTTTTGTAACCCCTGTAAATAAATGATATATGTTGCTGAAAAACTCTAGTGTTGTCAACAGATTTAATTTTCTGAAAAAACTTCAAATCGTCTGCATAAAGAAGCATTTAATATTTCCATTATTATTAATAGAACTTTAAATCTACAATATAAAAAAAATTAAAACAACTTGACCTTAATGGAGAACATTGGGAAATCCACTAAGAGTCCTTCCGAGCCCTGCTAGAACGGTCGAGCTTTTTATAACATATGAACTATTATATAAGTGGTTATAACTTTCTTATAAAAATTTAAAATTTAAAACGTTTTTTATAAATTTTATTATAAATATAAATTTATAATATCGGAGGTATTTATAAATAGCCTTTTTGGATACACGATCATTCACCATGAAGATTTTAAAAAAAATTGTAAAACGTAACACCAACATAATGTATTAATGAGGAAAAGAATTTATGAAGGGCTTCATAAATTGCTGATAAGGCTTTATTTTACATTGAGCATTTCAGATACGGTGAAATTTGTTAAAACAGAAATACATTGCAGGAATTGCAGATGATTGATGGCTCCGATCTATTCTCTGTATGGTGTAAAGTTCGCACCTTCGATTAGGAGGGGAGTTAAAAATGAGCCAATTTTACGTTACGTAATTTATGGACGACTCCAAAGGCACTCTCACCCGAGTTGGTTATTTATCCACCAATGCGAATATTCCAGCGTGATGACAATGTCAGAATAGTCTGGGGATGATTGGAGGAGCACCTTTGACTACTTCTTTGTCCACCTAATCCCAGAGTTGAATTCAATCAAGCGCCTTTGGAATCACCTCAATTGCCATGGATAATCCACCACGTAGTCTTCCGCAGCTGTTGGGCGCATTGCAGTTTGCACAACTTCAAATACTAGTAGACACCTTCCAGCATCTTCCCGACTCTCACTCACTCCGTCTGGTTGCTGTCGAATGTAATTTGTGCTTTAATTCCTTCCTGCAGTCATATGATCTCGATCGAATTTGATTAACTGGTTACCTCGCAGCATATTACACTAAAAAAAAAACAAAAAACGTGGAGCAATCACCTTTCATTTACTTTCCAGGAGTACATACGAATCACACGATTAGGTAATAGTACAATTATTATTATATATTGAGAAAATGTTCACCCAATTCTCGTGGAACTACCCTACCGTGTGTCGCTATTGATTCGAAACGCATGTGCCCTTTATACTGCGAAATCGAAGGAGCAGGTGGCTCGTTTTACGTTTGCGGTGGTTGCCTGTGCGACACGTGCCCCTTTTCCTTCCTTCTTTTCTTAGATTTATGCGCATGATTTATGAGACACGCGCGCGCGACTTTGTTAGGCCTATAGCCAGAGGAATTTCACTATTCCTCCTTTTCCTGATTGCAGGCACCGTTAAGTAAAGCCTACGTGTTACGATTTATGTGTTGAGAGTGTTTGCACACTCAGAAGCTTTTCCTTGCAACAATCGATGGTGCATACCTGCGTGTTCAATCAGAGCTGTCCGCGGTGTAGAATTGTTTTAACGATAGATTGAAATGTCAGTTACTTAAGGCTCGTTTCACACTACGTGGAACAGCCTTGTAAGGTGAGTTTCTCCCTTTAATGAAATGACTTCAGATTTGGTCTCTATAAAGATCACGTGGGTTTAAATGGAGGCTGTAGCGCAGAAGTAGAAGTGTTTGAGAAAATTTTTGATCACATTACGTATCGTCAGGCGGAGTTTAAGCAGTGCACAGAAAACCAATTCAAGCTGACTCATCCCAAAGGAGATAAACCGTTCAATCCAAAGTTGCGAGTTATTGCCACCAGGGCCACTGGAGCTCTTATAGCTTCAAGATCTCTAGTGTTTTTACATCTGATAACTTCCAGTGATCATTGGTATGTTCACCTGAATTCATAATATAAAAATATTTACTATTAATCGTTTCCAGTGAGCTACAGTGAATTATCCTTTTAGGGTTATTTTTAACGTCAATTCATTTGTAGAAAAGCCAAGCAGACTGCTGAGTGCTGCTAACAAGGCATGACTTGATGCAAATTAACGAAAGCGTATTTCTCTGGTTTGCGCTTATTAATAGATGAAAAATTCGGGGTTGAATTGTCTTGAATTTTTGAGAGTATTGGCGGTGGTTAAAGTAAGTTCACTTCATCCATCCCGGGCGTTAGCTCGCTTCTAGCAGTGCCCAAACAAACAAAACCAAAATTAGTATTAGAAATATAACGACAGGTAATTATCATAACCTTAACGTTTCTTTAAACAGGATAGCTCGGATTTAGAGGTCCACGTGTTAAATCAATGTGTGGAAGCAGGTCTCCTCCTCTTTCAAAATGAGACATATCCGGGAATGCATCTACTATACAGGGTGATTCAAATCGTGTGCAAAACAATTTAAGGGGGAATTATAGAGGTCATGGTAAACAGAAAAAGTCCTATGAACATGGGTCCGAATTTGAACGATAACTGAGATATGAACAGAAATAAAAATGCCGCCATCAAGATCAACAAGTTAATAATTCAGGTTCTGTAAAGCCAAGATTAATGAAATTTGGAGGAATAACAGGGTACATAAAACTGTGTATACCGTTAAAATTTGATCGAATTCCAACAAGAAGTTTCCGAGTTACTCATTCAACATCATAACACGTGTTCACTTGTGGGTACTAACCAGCACTTACTACAATATTGACTGCGTAACTCGGAAACTTCTCGTTGGAATTCGATCAAATTTTAACGGTATACACAATCTTATGTACCCTATTATTCTCCCAAATTTTATCATCCTGGGTGTTGTAGAAAGTGAGTTATTAACTTGGTGATCTTAGTGGCAGCATTTTTATTTCTGTTCATATCTCAGTTATCGTTCAAATTCGGACCCATGTTCATAGGACTTTTTCTGTTTACCTTGACCTCTATAATATCCCCTTAAATTGTTTTACACACGAATTGAGTCACCCTGTATATCAAACATTCTTAAATTGGTATCGCGAATTAACAAGAGTGGATAACACTAGGATCTGGAGTAGAGTTGGGCAATTTTGCGATAACTGTGTTCGTAAATATAATCGATTAACAAAAACAATCGATTAAGCGAATCACGTGATCTTATCTTTGTCAATATTAATTTATGTGTTTTAATCAGAGATGCTTGCAATATATCCTCCAGGACAAAACTTTGGAAATTTTTAATTATATATATATATATTCCGTTTTACAATGACTGATACATTTTTCCGGTTCCCGTGAAATTAGCCTTCAGCCTCCCCCCACCTTCCTCCTCCATTCTTCGCTGTTACCCCATAAATCTTCCTCTATTCCCCGCTCCATTATTGCCTTCACAAAACCTTGTATCCATGTGAGCGATGGTTACCTCTCTTCCTTCATTTTAATTATTGCAACTATACTGCTTTTTTTTTTATTTGGTCTTGGAGGATTCTGCGCCGATTCTACGCACTCAATCCTCCAATCACCTTCGATTTTCTCTCTCCTGATGGATCGAGTCGATTGCGGCTAGGGGTGCTTCTTCTCCTTTTTTCTTTCTCCGATGTCAAATACTCGGAATTACGTTTTTCTTCGTTTCTCTTCTTCCGCGGATTTGACAGTATAATTTTTTCATTAATAATTTCAAATTTCCAAACTTTTGTCTCTGTCATTGTTTACTTTTTTATTTGTTTAATTAATTAAAAAACATTTGTTTAGACGTAAAAATGAATGACAAAGTCGATTTTTCTAATTTTTTCCTTTATTTAGCCAGTTTCCTATTTTACTTTTTTAAATATAAATAGTTGCAATAATTAAAAATTTCCAAACTTTTGTCCTGGAGGGTATACTGTAAACGTCTCTGGTATAAATTAATTAATCTAATCTATTGATCACAACCCTAATCTGGAGTACTATAAATCCACCGGGTCCCAAAAATGAACATTTTCAGGGAAATTCTTTTTTACCGAGCCTATCGTGACCTGCAACTCCAATCCAGACATGTTAAGAGAGTATCCCAGCTTCTGGAACGTTTCCTGTAGAGTGTAGAGTAGGGTTAGGCATTTTGTGATAACTGTGATCGATAAATATAATCAATTAACAGAAACAATCGATTTGCTCACTTGATTAATCAACTGAGCGATTAAATCGATTAAGCGAACCACGTGATCTCATCTTTGTCAAGAAAGATCTTTGTCAATATTAATTGATGTGTTTAAATCAGAGGCGCTTACCGTATATACTGTAAGCGTCTCTGGTTTAAATTAATGAATCTAATCGAATAATCACGATTACTCGATTAGCCCTATATTTAAAACAACATTTATCGATATTGAACGATTTGCTTCCATTAATCGAGTTAATCGCCCAACCCTAGTGTAGAGGCCGTCGTAAAAGCAAAGGCTGGTTGAACACGATAGTGTTTTTCGTCAGATCTGGTGTCTGGAAACTTTTGATCACCTTATGTTTGTGATTTGATTTCTAAACGCAAAAAATAAGCGGCGACCATATGAGTAATCGTTGAATGAGTGGTCATGAGTTAGATATATTAGGTCAGTTTACGTATCTCAATGAATGGTGTAATACAGGATTCATCTTTCTTTCCTGCCCCTTTATCCTACACACTCTCACACACAGGCCAGTTAATCAGAAACAGCTGTTTAAATATTTTCTTCGACCCCATTTGGTCCATAGAGTCATTTGAAACATTTGTAAGTCAATAGAAGACCAGGCATTCACCTCACATTCCGTTAGTTCTGTTAGCGAACGTTTCAACATGTCTTAAGCTTTCCCTATCGGATTGAGATCAGGGACCTGGGGCGGCTAGTATAAATGACGGGAGTGATGTTCCTGCTCCCGACACTGATATTGTACGGTGAACAGCAGCATTGCAGCGGGACTCGGTTGCAACAATGTTCAGGGAGTCTATGGAATGTAACCGACCTTCCAGATTTTTGCATGGTAGTGCTGCTGGTAAACCATCGCTACAATACAAGGTACGTCATGATTCATCAGACCGCATAACCTTTATCCAGTTCTTGACCTGTCTAGTCACGACGTTCCAGACACCACTGTAGATGAAATAACTAAATGTATTGGCACTGCCAATTTGGTCCGCTTCAATTCCCGGGGCATGGTTCAGCCAGATATGGGGTCGGGAAGGTCTTTGTTGGTTAAAATCAATTAGTATGGCCCACCTCATTTTGTCCATCTTTTGGACAAATATTGTAGATCATCTGTTCCAGCGGTTGAATGCTCCGTTTTTTTCAATCAGTTGGTCTAGCACCTATTAAGTTGGTGGAAAATTAATGCTCGATTGCATTTTATAGATGTATGCAAATTTTTTCTTGGCTAATACAGCCATGTGACCCATCATTTTAAAGCTGTGGTTCTTCTCTTTAAGCTGTTGCTAAAAACTATTCAAACATGTTACGTTGCGAAAGATTGGATCAGTTTTGCAAATGAGTTCAAACTTGGCCATCATGCTGCTGAAGCAACTCGAAATGTCATCAAAGCGAAAATGAGGATGGTCGCGGCCGTCCATCGAAAGTTGACGACAACCCATTGAGGACATTAATCGAAGCCGACCCGCGTAAATCCACACGAGAAGTTGCTGAAGAGCTCAGGGTAGACTATTCGGAAGTCGTAGACTATCCAGCAAATTGGAAAGGTGAAAAATCTCGAGAAGTGATACCCAAGTTGCACCAAAATTAGGGTATGGTGATTGTTTGGTGGTCTGCAACCGGACTCATTCATCAAAGCTTCCTGAATCAGGGTAGAATCATTACTGTCCGGTCATACGTTCAACAAATCGACGGCATGTATTAGAAACTTCAACAACAACGACCAGCATTAGTCAATTGGATAGGTCTCATCTTGCTTCACGACAACGCACGTCGCAATAGCCACCCGATAGAAGGTGAATGATCTTGGCTATGAAACTCATGATTATCCAGCATACTCACCTGATCTTTTGCCAACTGACTACCACTTTTTCAAGCAGCTCGACAATTTCCTGCGTGGAAGACTTCAAAAACAACTCACCCAACTCCTAAAACGCATTACCTCAAGCTATTTTATTTGAAAAAGGGATTAAAACAAATTTACATATGTTTGTCACAGGTTTCTCATTCATTGGCCAATGTATTTATTGTTCTTGTTGCCATTTTACTTTATTTCCTGTACTGCGACATCATTGCAGTTAATCCACACACCAAGCGAATAGAGAGAGAGAGGGAGAGAGAGAGAGAGAGAGAGAGAGAGAGACAAAGAAGCAGCCAGCGTTTCCTTTGAAAGGCCATAAAGAGCGAGAGAGAGAGAGAAAACAAGAAGGCAGCCAGCCAAACGATTCTGGCTCAGTTAACACGGAAAGAAACATTCTTGGACGACGGCTCCACGGAGGGTTGAAGGATATCGCCGGTGCGTGAACAGGCCACACTCGCTTGGACTCCTGGTTGACCGACTAACTGAAGGAGCCACGAAACTTCCTCTTTTTTTCCACTCGGCATGAAAATCACTTGGCCGAGTCTCGCGTGTAATTGACGTTGGATCTCGAGTGCGTGATTTGAAGTGCTGTTAAAAGTGATAGACAATGGGTTTTGAGGAAGCAGACGTGGAGGAGGTGCATCAGTGAAAAGTTGAATGGGGTGGGGGTACTGAGATGGAGAAGAAGAATGACTGTTTTACTAAGTCCGTGAAATCGGATGTCTGTCATTTTGATTTGCAAGGTAGAGATAAAGATGGTAGCTGATAAAGAAGAGAAGAGGAAAGGGAGTCGTGAATCGATACTTAATGTTGATGATTCATTGGAAGAGTGCAAAGATGGAATTAAAAACGGATAATTAATTGGATAAAAAATATTGAAGACTCATGCACTTTACGACCAGTTTATTAGGAATCCTTCGTAAGCCTTAAGAACTGCTTATTTTCTTCTGGGCATTGATTCCATAACGTCACATAGGGCAGTCCAAAAGGTTGTAGGAATGACTTGAGATTATATGAATTTGCTGGCCATTTGCGGACAATTCATTAAGACCACTGAAACATCACCTTGAGGAAACATACTGGTTCTATAGTTATGGTACCATTGGATACTTTCAATACGAAGATATGGCATGTAATATATCAAACAACTCGTAACGATGCGTTATGAATGAATATCACGAGTGGTTATTGATTGCAGTATTTGCTTTGTAGTTCGTGTTCTAACGGTATAAACGAGGAATTTAATGATAGTCGTAATACGAGGGGTGTTCAAATTTGACCTAGACTTTATTTTTTGTTAATTTCATTGTTGTAAAAATCTAAACTACCGCCTGTCATGCAATTAGAGCAACACTTACCCGGTTGCCATGACAAACAATGTTTGTTTACACAAAATGGCGGACAGCGATGTATCGGCCAAAGTGGAACAACGAATAATCATCAAGTTTCTATACAAAGAAGGTGTCAAAGCACCTGAAATTCATCAGAGACTTCAAAGACAGTTCACCGAGTCATGTTTGTCTCGATCATCCGTCTTTGCTTCGTGCCAAAAGTTTGAAGGAGGGCGAGAGAATCCACCTTCAGTGAACCTCATAAGGCAAGACCAACAACTGCTGTCAATGATGGCATCATCGCACGAACTAATGAGCTGATACGGGACAACAGGCGGATTCATGTCCAAGAATTGGCTTCAATACTGGACATGAGCACTGACAGTGTGGAGATTATCATCCGCGATAAGCTGAAATTCAATAAGAACTGTACCAGACGAGTCCCTAAGCAAACTCTACGAGGATCACAAAACCATCCGGGTGGAAATCTGTTCCATGCTGCTGCAGCGATATGACAGGGAAGGTGACAGCTTCCTAAGGCGTGTTGTGACGAAGGCATGGATTCATCTCTATAGTCCTGGAAGCAAGCGTGAGAGTATGGAGTGGCGACACACTGACTCATCACGACCCAAGAAATTCAAGATGACACTGTCGGCAAAGAAAGTGATGGGGATTGTGTTCTGGGACATTAAGGGTATCATTCATGTCGATTTTGTGGAAGAACGTCTAACCATAAATGCACACTACTACTGTGACATTATGAGGACGTCCCTGAAGCCGGCACTAAGGAAAAAGCGACCAGGACTCATTGACAATGCCACACCACACACAGCCAAACTGACTATGGACACACTGACGGAACTCAAATGGGACATGTTACCACATCCTCCTCTCCTCTTGCGACTATCACCTTTTTGGACCATTGAAAGAGTTCTTGGGAGGGCAAAGGTTCCAATGAGGAAGTGAAAAGGTCTGTCCTGACGTCGTTTCGACATCAGACTGAAGATTTCTATCGAACCGGTACTCAGATGCTCCCATAACGCTGGAAAGAATGTGTAGAGAAGAGTTTTTTGAGAAATAACTACTATGTGTGTGTGTGTGTGTGTGTGTGTGTGTGTGTGTGTGTGTGTATCTTTGCAGTTTCCTGATTTTATAAAAAATAAAGTCCAGGTCAAATTTGAACGCCCCTCGTAACTTTAGTAGAACTTTCAGTGGAGCAATAGGAACTTTACTCTTCTGCCAAGGAAACACCTCTACGGTCGTCCGTAGTTGAATTTTAGTGATTAGGAGCCATTTTTTCCTGTTCCGTTATGATAGGAGAAGAACCCACAGGAGTTTGCTGCTGTAATTTAGCGTTTCGAAAGGTCCTCCATTGATCTTGTGCTGTTACCTGTGAATTCTGTCACTAGACCGTCTATATTAAGTGTGAGTATAGATATCCACCTCTCACGCAGTGCATCGTATATATCCATGATATCCTTGGACGTCCCAAATCTATCTTAGGACGGCGTTTTTTTCTAGGTTTCATGCCTTCCGGCAAACACTCTTGAAAGCGTGGTCTGGGAAAAGTCTAAAACGGGTCATTCTTTTCTTATGGCTGGCACCTGCTCTACTGAAGCCTGCTCTATCAAATCACGTTCAAAGCCTTTTCGGTTCTTTAGTCTTGATCATGGTGTTTGAGTTGGCGCTTAAAATACTGTATGATGTCAGCAGGGGCCCCCCCCCCCCCCAGCTCTTAATTTTTGATAATTTGGTTGGTGAATGTAAAGAAGCTAGCTAACGTACTGGGTTTAGCCAACAACCTTTTGACGCCTCTGGCAGACGTTGTTAAAACGTCCTTCGAAAATGTATGAACTGTGCAATTTTTATTAAACACTCGTCAATCTAGGAAATAGGCTTATGATAAGTAACATTATCCTGTGCTTATAACGTAGATTTCCTCAGGATACTAATCTTCTGTTCTTTTTCTCTTTATAGGTAAGTGATCATATTTAAATTAGCCGTATATTGTGATCTCACAAAGGAGCTGCTTTAATAGGATTTAGATGCTACCTGTTTAATTTGCTACTGAGTTCTCCTTGTTCTAAAGGTAACGTGACCTTTTTGTGTAACGTTTGTTCTTTCTTATATTTCATTTCATTTCATTTCATTTCATTATTATTGAGTTCTTTTCAAGAATTTTGGGTGTTTATCTATTCATTCCAATAATATAACAATGGACCACACATATGAATTTACAGAAGAAAGTGACCCTGTACATTTTTTAATACCTTGAATATCTACTTCGAAGTGACGTTAACGTAGCCATACTGTTGGGCTTGTAATGAGCAACGTTGAGTTAAAATCCATGAGCTCTAGCCTGGATCAGATAGCAAAAAGTGTCTATGCACGAAATGACTGAAAAGTACAGGCTATCCACAAAAGGACTAGAGGCAAGGCAAGGCAAGCAGGCTTACAGCCTGTGAAATTTATGTTTTGAGGATTATAGGTATTCTTGGAAGAAATGGATGCATTTAAATAATTGCCTTTGAGAATCATTCTATTTTATATTAGTTTGTCTTAACTAATTCATTACCTCTTTTCTGGAACTCACTGAGGTTCATCCATGTCACACCTTCGCCAGCACCGAGTTTTTATAATTGATGAAAATATGAAAGAAAATTCCACAGCCTGGGTTCGAACCAGGAATCTTCTACTCACCGTGCAGAAGCGCAAACCAATTGCGCCAATGGCCGTGGAATTTTATTTCCTATTTTCATCAATTATTTACAAACCTGTGAGGTTTGGCGTGGGAAAAAATCCTCTTTAGATCATTCTTTACTTATTTTCACCGAGTTTTTAGTCAGGTCGTCGATAAATGCCCTCAATCTTAACCAAAGACTGTTGCGACGATGTCGGGTCTATGCACCGAACTTTCGTACGGAGCCAGCTGTTTTGTTATTTCATTCCAATTTGGATTGCATGTAAATGTGATGAAGAGATCCTGGTAGTTTTGCTGCAATGCACATTTGCTCCCGGTAAATGACGTAGGTAGAACACAGGCCTTTCCTGCTTTCAAATTAAAGTTTTGAACAGCCTGATTTTGAATAATCCAATAAGCCAAATGGTTAGCCTCCACTCTCAAAGTCTTCTGATTTTAGCCGGCCTCCTTCAACTTTTAAAACGCGTCCACAATACTGTATACTGCTGAGTGAGTTTTCCCACCTGCAACACCGGATTAAACAGTCCTGGCCTTTCGTACTGTTTGTAGGAATAGAAGGCTAACATGCTGAGTTTCGTCCCTTCAATGCACCTGAATTTTATCTTCCAGCCTTCTTCTCCAGAAGACACAGCAACGGGTAGGTCATTGGATCACATTTCGGACTCCAAATCGACATGTGGTGTAAGTTGTTCCCCGTGCATAGATCTCGCTTAAATGGTGGTTGGTTCTCCATCGTCGGCTTCAAACACTGCTGCTACCGCATTGACAGTTGGCAAATTATATCTTCTGTGATCGCTGTCACAACTAAAAGCTAGCAGAGTGATAAAACTTTAGTGTGCAGGAGGGGAAGGCGGGAGACACACAATTGATATGAAAAACAATCAATTTTAATCTTTAAAAAAGAGTTACGCCCAACGAATGTCGGGTATAACGAAATTAAGATTTTACAGGTTTGATGAATATTAGCCACTGGCTTATTCAATATTATAAATCTGCATATAAGGATCTATTAATAGTTTTGTCCAATTCAAACAAGATTTCTTCTTTGGCTGAAGAATCGATTTCAAAAACGTCAGAGTTAGGACGCTAATGTGGATCCTGATCCGTGAGGTTTCGAATCGTTGAATCCGAAATAAACTCCTTCCTTATGTTTTAATCCACGGCGGGCTCCGTTTCTTGGGCCTCGACGTAAAGCACGGCTGAGCTAGACTGAGGCTGAAAGTCCTGATTTCCTGTTCCGGGTGCAACAGCGGGGATAGTGCGATTTGCCACCTTTTCCCAAAGGCTATCGTGGAAGGGAGCTAGTAGAAGGAAAAACAACAAACCAAGCATTAATTAACTGGCAGATTATCCTAATAAAGTCACAGAAACTATACACATTCATACAATATAAAATGGAACGTAAGAGTCTGAAAAATTCACTACCAAAAGCAGCAACGCGGCCTACCAAGCGCGGTAGCACGACTAGGGCCCTGTCAATACTACGAGACGCTAAAGGCACGCATATATTGCTTAACGGCTCCTTCTTCTCTGTATTGAAGCTAAGGCAGATGGTTATGCCTCAGCGAACACCTCATAAGATCTCAGTTACAGGTGTCCGGCGCACATGAGACAGCAAAGTGATCAGGCAGCCTATAAGGGCTGCGCCAACTGTTTAAACGCCCCAAAAAGTAACCCACTCCAAACCGGCAAAAAAATCACAAAGACAATGGAAACGAAAAATAGAAGGCTTGATTGTTTTTATCGACCGTACAAAGCCGCCTGGAAGATGTAAAAAGGCGACGGAACCTTAGGCGACCTAACCTGTTCCACTCCATCAAGAGGAAGGACCGGAGATGATAAGCCGCCCTTTCCCAAACAACAGACAGCGGGTACGGAGATCCAAAACATCTAGCAACCCTTGCCGACCACAACTGCTTGTTTATAAACAATACTGGAACAGCCAGGTCCACTTTAAAAGCCTCGCCGGATGACTCATCAAGCAAGCACCGCACTGACTGATAAGAAAGATTCTTCAGCCCGTAGTGTTGCTTGAGCCGCGCCCAGATGGTTTGGGCAAGTGGGCACTCGAAAAATATATGCGGAATGGTCTCAACTAAACCGCAACCAGGACATGCATCTGAATTAACAACCCTCCATGCCCGAAGGCACAGTAAAGAACGGAACCCTTGGTGCAACAACCTCCACTGAAAATTGAAAACGTCATTCTCAAAGGTTACCAGTTTTAACACTTTGCAGATCGATGCCCAGGGATAATTAGGATATAAACGGACCACATCCGTAGTCAAATTCAAACCTGAATTTCCAAAAAACCAGGACTCTTTTAAGAGTCCCACAGAATCAAAACTAACAGCACGAAGAAAAGAAATAAAAGACTCGAATTCCATTCGAATATTCCGATAAAATTGGTTCCTGACCCAATACGACTATTGGCAAGGATGATGAAATTGGGAAACCGTTGGCTTTAAAAAACAGCTGAAGGTGAATAAAAACAAAATTCGCCCAAATAGGAGGAGGAATTAGGAACACTCGAATCAGAGCCGCCATTCTGGCCGCCACAAGACGTTGGCGAATCATCGGGAGCCCTAACCCACCTCTCTCAAACGGGGCAAACAGAAAATCAGCACGCAACGGGTGACTGTTACTATTGCTGAAATTCACGCCCCACACGCAATCGACCATTTTCCGACGAAGCATTGTTTGCTCTCGCCAAGATGGAAGGGAGAACAAGCATTTAGCCGTCAACAATGGAATGATATACGTTTTCACATAATTAACTTTCACCAACATAGATGTTCGGAAACGAAAAGCCTTATTTAGGCGAGACACACATTTTTCAACTACCGGTTTCCAATGTACGAAATCCATAGACAAAGTAAATGAAAAGGTATAACCCAAGACGACTATTTGATAACCCCAAGAGATCGGAAATCGACGGAGATGATCATCAGCCCAATACCCTGAAACAATCCCTTTAGATTTCCCAAAGTTTATACAGCTTCCAGTGGAGTCACTGAAAGAATCAAAGCACTTTTTGTAAACATCCAGGGTATTAGGATCTGAGGCAAAGAGAACAATATCATCGGCATACGCAAGCGTAGCGATGTTTATCGACGCAGCTGGCCATGAATATCCTCTCACTTGAGGGTGACGATTTAAAAGATGCAACAGCGGTTCAAGATAAAAAATATAAAGCAGGGGGGACAAAGGACACCCCTGCCTAACGCCTTTCAAGAGATCGAAAGAAGGCGAACATAAACCATTGATCGAAACAAAGGATGTAGCTGTTGCATAAAGTGAGGCTAAAACCAAAGCAAAGTTTTGAAGACGAAGATGATGAAAGATCTCCAACAGAAAGGCATGGTTCACCTTGTCAAAGGCCTTTTCTTGATCCAGACTAAGAATCGCAAGCGATTGACGACGCAAGCGCACTTCCTCCATTACACAACGGATCATAATAAGGTTATCAGACATCCTGCGCGATGGCACTGAGCAGGACTGTCCAGGATCGAAAAACTCGGGGGCGAAAAGTTTTAACCTACGTTGCAGGACCCCAGTGAAAACCTTATAATCTGTGTTCAACAGAGTAATAGGCCTCCACTGAGAAACCTGCTCGGGAGATGGAATCTTAGGCAGAAGAATAATCCTGCCCACCGTAAACTCGGAAGTAATGGAGGAAGGGTCAGAAAGGATAGAATTAAACATCCGGACAAGAAAAGGCCCCAACACCTTCCATGTCTTAACATAGAACGCATACGGAAAGCCGTCCACGCCTGGACTAGACTGAAGACGGCCCCCGGCAGACAGGAAGGACACAACTTCGTCTTCAACAAACGGACGAGTAATGGTTGTATCCACGTCGTCAGCAAACGGAGGCAGTGCCTCCACCCAAGATCTCGTGACTTCTGAAGGAGAGACAGGATCATCAAAAAACGAGGAAAAGTGGGCGTGGAAAGCTGACAAGATGTCCGCGTCAGACTCCACCGTCCCAGTTTCCACGACCAAACGGCGGCAAGATCTCACAGCCGCACAACGACGCTCTTCAGCAAAAACCGCCGATGACATATGCCGAATATCAGAAGCCCACTTAAGTTTGGCCCTAAGAGCTGCACCTGCAGCTTTCCGCACCAGCAATGCATTTATTTCGCTTTTAACCTGGCGTATGTCAGCGGCGAACTCTTCTTTAGGAGTAGAGTTTCGAAGAAACCTTAAGATTTCCTCGAGCATGAGGAGACGACGCTTACGAATCCTGGCTTCATTTATTCCAATCCTTCTAATAAATTTTCGAATCCTTTTTTTTCAAAAACAGCCACGAATCTAGGGTCGGAGGCAAATTGTGGAGATGACGTTCCACAAATTGAACGAAAGATTCCATATGGCTCTCGTTATCCAAAAGAGAAACATTCAGAAACCACTGACAAGATGGAGACGCAGCAGTTCCTACCATCGAAGGAAGATGCCAATTCCAAACAATGGCGCTATGATCAGAAAAACTGCAAGGAATTATGGTCATAGAACCTGGGGAACCAGCAAACGCATTGTCAATTAAAAATAGATCTAAACGATAAGAAATGCTGACACCTTGATGGAAAGTAAAACCAGACTCCTTGTGGGTGGATGGCCATAAATCAAACAATGCGTTCTGCTGACAAAGAGAAAACACTGGCCCAGAGGAAAAGATGTTATTATGATCTGGGTGACAGTTAAAGTCTCCGGCAAGGACTAACGGAAGAGACGCAAGCAAAAAGGAATCGAAATCCTTAAAGAAATTATGTTTCTCAATTGGACGGCAAGGGACATATACATTGAGCAGTCGGAACTTAAAACCAGATGTTATTAGATCCAATGCTATCACTCTGCATTCAAGATCTTGTGATTTATTTAAAACCTGAATATTGGGGTCGAAGATGGCAATAGCGACCCCTTGCCCAAAAGGTGAATTAGAGTTTATAAACCATTGGCTCTTTGGCCAAAGGTTGCGCAAGCTATCCAGATTATACAGTGCTTGCGAAGGTGCCAATTTAACCTCCTGCAGGAGCAAAATATCTGGCGAATGCAGAGCGATAAATGTGGAAAGAACTGACTGCTTGAAACGAGAGCCTAAGGATCTAACGTTCAACGATATTATCCTCATACTGACGACTTATTAGAAGAGGACAGATCTTGCCCCTGCGAAGACTTCTGATCTTCAGGAGATGCAGTCCTGGCATTAGGTGATCGATCCCGCACAGTTTCACCGGTGTCTTTGGTCGCTTCAACAGAGGACGAATCTGATTTCTTACGATTTCGCCGAGATGATTTTGATGATCGACGTTTAGATCTGTGCCTGTTATCCCTTTGGTCAGCATTCAGAAGAGGCTCAGTTGATACTGCTGGTGGGGCAGTAGAAGTTGTTGCAGGTTGTAATGACGGGGTCGAAGATGTGTCCAGAGGTTGAGATGAATTTTGCGGAGGAAGTGAAGACGGGAACTCATTGTCGATAGTCAATTGAGGACCGATGTACATACTCGGATCCTCATCAGTACTTGCAGCCTCATCCATCTGTGCGTCTACTGTGTCTACCAAACGCAAGTCTCCAACCGCAGGGACAGAAGGGGAGACTCGACGGGAAGTACCATCTTGCTCGTCCAAGTTGTTTGGAGATGACGGCAAAGCAGTATCGGCTGATTCTTCCACAAGAGCACCCTGTGGGCATTGATGGTTCCTGCCCACTAGACGATTACAAAAGTCACAACGTCGCAATAGAGGGCACTCCCTCTTGATATGGGTGCTCTTGCGACAGTACCAACAACACCTTCTCATGCCCCTATACATTACGTAAATTCTCTCCCCATGCATAACCATGGAATCGGGGATCTCTCTGTCTAGCTTCATATCCAGGAATACATCTCCGCTTTGGAGACCAGGAGTGTCTGAATGGTCTGGGCGATACATCTTGTACACTTCACCAAAATCCCGAAAAAAGCTAATCACGTATTTATCTGATAACAGGGGACAAACCCCTTTAACATTAACTACCAAATGCATTGGCTCGGCCGGAAAAAAATTAACAGTGGTGTCACCCACCTTCACAAAATCAGCGGCGATGAGACGATCCGCAATATTCCTGGATTGGCATAGCATCCGAGCTTCCGTAGCAGATAATTTCTGCAAGCAGATGAATGATGGCTTCTCAGACGGCAATTTCGGAGCTATGCCCGTCTTGGCATAAATGGCCTTCATCACGTCGCATACGGAGTAGCGCCCGTCGAAGGTAAGTAGTACCATTCGCTCCATTGTCGATGGTCTTCCTCCAGGAGCAGTAGATGATGGCGATGGTCGGGCCGTGAACACCCAAGACAAGCCTGGGGTCACGCACACCGACAAAAGTCACAATCGAGAAAATAAACAAAAGTCACTCACGTGAAAAGTCCAGTGAAATCCAGTGAAAAGTCCAATCCGGGTAAATGTCCACAGTCGAGAAAACACACACACAAATCCAGTAGAAAATAAATCCTCTCACACGGGAGCGAAAAATTAATACCAATGGCTCCTTCTTCTCGGAAGAGACTGAAGATTGCAATTGCCACTGCTTTGTATTCGACTTGATATCTCCGCCGACGTCTTCAAATCCGTTCACTGCTGGGCTAGTGGTCCCTTGTTGAATGACGCCGTTTTCGATGTCGGTCAAGACGATATTATCCAATTTGGCTCGTGGAATATTTTCCAATTGCTTAGTTCCTGAATTAGCTTCCTCCGTTTCTTGGACAACCGCTTCACTGACTGGCGAGTGAGATTTCCGGTCGCTCTTGTCTGAAGAATTTATCTCCGCGAGGATTCCGGGCAAAATCGAAACTCGTGGTCGAAAGTCTTTACTAACGAATCCCGCGGAGGTGAATTTAAGTCTTTCTCGCTCACTGCGATAAAACATACGTGTGTGATGGCCAACTCCGTCTCTGACTCCGGTCTTTACGTGAATGGTCCCGCACGTTGCCACTGAAGAGCACTTATCTCTAATCTTATCGGCTTGGCCAGCTTTTCCTCTCCTTTCTGGAATTCTTCTTAACTTCCAGCTGCTGTTCCATGCCTCCTTTCCACTATTCGTTCCTGGTTTGGTGCGTCCTTTCGGCCTATCACTACCATCCACCTTCACGTCGGATTCTCTCTCTTTCGCCGTCCAAGAGCCGTTCCATCTACTCACGTTCAAGTCTTTTTCCTTCTCCTCTTTCCTTTCCAAATTCCTCCCGACGAAAATTTCTCTTTTCTTCTCCTCCAATGAGGGAACGACCCGATCTCTCTTCTTCTGACCTACTCTATTTCCTTTCCAAGGGGTCGGCTTTTTCTTCACCTTCTCTTTCTCCATTTCTTCTGTCTCCTTCTCATTGGGTCGTTGTTTTGACGTCATTAAATGCGGAGAATCTCCTTTTACCTTCATTGTCACCTCGTTCACATTCTCCAATCTCTGCCTAAACTGAGGTGACAATCGCGCTGTATTATCGACATTTAAACGTTTCCTGACATCCTTCATCATCTTGTACGCACGTGCAAAAGGGTTGATATTTCTGATGTTCCTGTGAAATTTCTGTTTTGAGGATCAGAACCGTATACGTTGAAAGTGCGAAGGCAACACAAATTCATTCACCGGTATATCCACTTCTGTCGAGTGATAACAAAAAGGAATTGGTATAACTACAAAGGCATTGATGATATGACCATTAGATTAGGCTTACTTTATTCTTACTCAGGGCAAAAATGTTGTGTAGTGTATTTTTACATTTGAGCACCATTCCATTTACCTTAGAAATGTACATCAATGTTAATTTACAAATAGGTACATGCTAATTATCTTACAAAATTTCACAGAATACAGAGTTATAAATATAACTATTAGGATTATTGGAGAATACTTTTCCTTGCTTGGAACATGATCTAAACTGAAATCAAAAAATCTGCTTTGTCTGTTTACCACTTCAGACTTTAGAGAAAGAAAGATATGTACCATAAAAATATTGAATAACTTTTGAACATAATACCATAACCATGTATCCTTTCCAGCATGTTACCAAAAAACTGTAAAAGTTTTTATTCGATTTATTCGTTTGTTGCAGAAACAGCTCATAGGAGACACTGCTATCGACAGAAGATGGCAATGTCTACATAGAGAAATCGTTCGCAATGTATAATATGGCTTACCGAAACAAAATCACCGATCACTGCTCAGAGGAGATACTGTTTATCTTACGGACGCAGTCATAGATTAATGCGTGGATAAGAACCTTTATGTAATCTTTTCAGAACGAAGAATCGCTGGAACGTCCACTGCTTTTGCTTTTCACTAACCACCTGGTCTCTAAGAAGGTTTTCATCCAGCCAATAATCGAGCTTTGATTTGCGGTTGTTACTTTAAGTTAACCTGTGTCTCCTCTGCGCAGATAATTTCATTTTCGGCAAGCCATACAAAAAGTACGATCGATTTTTCTATAGTGTCGATGCCAGTGTCTCCTGTGCGCAGTTTCTCCAAGAAACTAAGAGATCAGCTATAAAAGCTTTTGCAGTTTCTTTATAAACTGCTGGAAACAAAACAGGATTATACTCAAAAGCCAAAAATCATGAGATAGCCGCTCAGTAACATGTCCAACGAAGACAAATAACTCCAACGAATGACGATGGAAAACCACTGGCGAGATGTTCAACCATCCTTCCTGAATTGCCACCGACGCGATCTCAATTTTGATAAGTGGCGGATCTTGTGTGCGCAAACGATATCTCCAACACGTCCCAAAAGTTATTCAGTTTGTTCGTGTATGGACTAAAACTCTCTTGAAAGCTCCTCAAATCAGTTCTCCGCCATTTGGACTCGATGACATGGACCATTATCCTGCTGGAAAACCCCATCATTATAGAGGCACACAAAGTTCTTGAAGGGGTGTAAATGGTCAGCACGCAGCTCAATGTAACTGGAACCGTTCAGTGATGTGTCTAGGAGCACGAACAAACCCAAGCCATGGTACGCAAAATCATCCAGTTCGTAGAAATATTTTTGAGCACCCTATAAGGGGGAGGGGGGGGGGAGAGAGAAGCTAGGAATCGTATGACTTCTATTTTATGATTAGAAGTCATTTCACGCTTGGGCACTGTTTACCGTTTTACATGGCATAACTAACACATCTCCAGATGCTGCTACACCACGAGGGAGAAAAACCGTTCAGAAATTAACAAATGAAAACTAAAGTTAATTTTGTAAGCATTTTTTTACTGATAGTTCCCACCAGGGCCGCTAGAGTTCTTACAGTTTGGAAATCTCTACGAGTTCTTATTGAAAATTCTAATAATTATTGATAAGTTTATATGAGGTTTTAATGAATTCCATAAAAATAGTTCCCTTAATCGTTTCCTGACGAGTTACAATTAATCTTACAGAGTTAATTTTAATGTTGGCGCTTTTGCTGGAAAGCCAGGTAAATTACTGAGTGCTTCCGATAAGATACGTGTTGAGAATGATTTGTGTTTATTTTACATTTTATATCTGCTCGAAGCGTTGGAAGCGTGATTGTGTTGTATTTAGCCAGACTTGTTCTGAGATTTGAAAGTCAGTGATTGTGTTGTATTTTTTTAAATACTTGGCGGGGTAGAAGGAATGTAACTTCATCCTCTCCAGGGGCTGCATAACCCAAAGAACAAGACCAAAATTAATGTTGAATTTGTGAGTTGTGTTGAGGTTAGTGTGCTTTGAAATGGAAGTAAGAATGTGATTGGCAAGTTGATTTTCATATGTTTAGTTTGATTGCAAATTCCATCCCTTTCATTATGAGACAGGTCTGGGCGTAACTATTATTTAAAAAAAAATAGGCTGAAAACAAAACTACTATAACCACAAAATTCGATAAAAGGGCCTGGAATCAATCGGCGATAGATTTATTACTGCCCTTCAAAGTAATCCCCGTTAGGATCACGCACTTCTCTACAAGTCCTGGAAAGACCGGAACTAATCCTCTTTCGGAATTACGTTAAGCTCAATCGTCACATGGCGTCGGATGCCGTCAACGTCTGATAACCGCTGAGCTTTCAGAGGTAATTTCAGTTTTTGATATAGCAAGTATTCTCAGGAGCCAAATCAGGTGTGTAAGGAAGTGTCGTAGTGCTCGTCTTGGCTAGAAACTGCTGCACCGCTAACAGCCGATTGCAACAAAGTATCTTGAAAATAACTGTTCGTTTAAGTCCCGGTTAAAATTTTTTGCATTGCACCAAGCGAAGTTAGATCTTAACCAGACGTTATGTAGCTATTTAACTTAAATGCTGGATGACAACGGTTTAACTCCATGGTTAGCGAAACAAAATGACATTCCAAAACAGAAATATTAATTTAAACTAATGGGATAAACTAATTATCAAACAGCTAAATGAATAAGCTAATTGAATGGCGAATGACAATGAAATTTGGTACACGAGTAAAGCACATCCAGGGAAGTCTACCACAAAAATATGAGGTGCAGCTGGCAATTAGTTCACCAGTTATAGCGCGAAATTAATTTTGAAAAACAATAATCAGAATACTTAAATTTCGACCGCTCATAAACTTCTTGTACTGGTGAGGCCTCGAAGAAGCTGTACCCAGCTCTAGAGAGTGCTTGTCCTCATGCAGATCTAGGTCAAATGACATGATAATCTACGCTAAAAGTGCGCTTACCTCGCCTTCAACGGTCAAACTAAAAATGGCTGTGACTTGTGTTTACAACAGTAATTGGCGCTATAACTGCGCAGATACAGCCACCTACTTCCCCTTCCTATGTTGCGCATTCTTGGGAAAAATCTTATAAGCATTCCAAGGAGCTTTAGCTTAAATTTAAATTTGAATATTTCACTTTTACTTGCAGTTGGTTTAAAAAAAAAATCGAAATTCCTTTGATTCTAATCAAACTCACATCTGTTTTATTGTTTCACGTTCACGTTAAAACACAAAACAATACAATTTCCTTGTCTCGTACAACGATACAGATGCACAACAGTTATTAGAGTATTAACGTGAATAGTTGAGGCAGATTAGTGTGTACACAGTAGGCAGATCAGTACGTAAGAAAATTGCAGAACTCAAAATAATTTGATGTTGTCTATTATAAAATTATGGTACGTTTGTCATAGCTTTTTGCGTTCTCTACATTAAGAGCTACACAGGCCGCAGACACAACATGCATAAGATTACAACAGTCGATAACAGTAATTATTTGTTGATTATAATAGGCCTAATGTCAATTAGCTAGTGTTAACAAAAGGCCTAGCATTTATTAGTTGATAACAACAGGACTTACATTTATTAGTTATTGATAACAATAGGCCTAACATTAATTAGCTGTTAACAACAATAGACCTAACATCAATTAGCTATTTTTAACAATTGGCCTAACAGCAATTACTTATTGTTAGCATTAGTCTGAACTGTAATTAGCTTAGGACTATATATAATAGGCCTGAGATTAACCACCAACTGATAACAATAGTCCTAAAAATAATTAGCCATATTACACAAAAGGCCTAACATTAATTAGCCATATTTAGCAATAGGCATGACATTATTTAGCCGTGTTTAACAATAGGCCTAACATTAATTAGTCATTTTTGACATTAGGCCTAACATTATTCAGCCATATTTAAGAATAGGCCTGATATTAATTACCCATTTCTAACAAACGCCCTAACATTAATTAGCTACATTTAACAATAAGCCTAGCAGCACTGAATTTTAAAGACGAAATGAGCGCGTGCCTCGAGACAGGTTCGTAACGGGCACGTGCCCCAAGCTGGCGCCAACAATGCTTAAATGATAAACAAAAAGTAACACTGTATTCACTTATGACTTTTCAGTTTGATATATTAAATGCCCTAAGTTCATATTCTTAATATTAGTGCACGTGCTTGAAGGGATCCACGAAACTGCATCAAAAGTTGATACATCGTAGTTTAGTTCATCCATTTTCACGTTATCGTGAAACGACGGGCCGGCCCGACAGACAAACGTACCGATTAAGGTTGTATTCTTATATATAGCTTTAGCTAAAGCTCGTAATAAGGTGTCATTGAAATACTCTTTGGGGGGGCATTTTCTCGCTAGTGGCATTTCGAAAATCGAAAAAAAATGTCATATTCGTCTTGTTCTGTTTATTCCCGTTCAAATGACATATTACATGTCTTATACTGCCAATAAAAAAATTTAACCCCCCCCCCGGTTGGGGGGTCTCAATTGTCACGTGACTGTTAGACGATTTCAATGACAAACTAATCAAGTGAGCTCTGGAAGGGTCTCTATCGAATAGCCAAAGCAAAATTTGAAAAAGTTAAAGCATTCTCGAGTAATCGTCGGACAGACAGACACACACACAAACAGAGCAAACTAATATATACTTTTCAGCATATAACAAGGAATTCGCCCGTTCACCTAGATCCCTAATGAAATTCCATAAAAATATTTGCACTAATCGTATGTGGTGACCTACACTGAATTTTCTTTGAGGTTTGATTTTCAAAAGCAAATATGACCAATTTCATTTCCAGCCCGAAAGCAAACGTCAAAGTCGTCAATGGGTCACCATCCCCGAAAAAATCAAACGCAATCGCAAACAGCACGGAGAAGGTGATGTTGACCTTGTTTTTTGATCGCAAAGGCCCGATTTTACTGGACTTTCTTGAAAAAGGCACCACAGTTAACGCACCACGATATAGGGAAACATTGAAGGCATTAAGATTGGTGAGCGTCCTGGACTTCTTACAGAAGGAGTGCTTCTTCTCCACGACAACGCGCGTCCTCACACCTCGAAACCAACGGTAGACCTCATCAAAGAGTTCAACTGGGAAGCAATGCAGCATCCACATTACAGCCCTGACTTATCCCCATTTGACTTTCACATGTTTGGGGATCTCAAGAAACATGTGAAAGGCCGCAGGTTTCAGTCGGACGATGAAGTGAAGGAAGAGGTTTTGGAATGGTCCCACACTCAACCGTTTGACTTCTTCCATAAAGGAATTACACGCCTTGTTACACAGTGAGATAAATGCCTTAACGCATTTGGAGAGTATTTTTAAATTCCTTGTATACACTTTGGATAAGATAAATAATTTTCGACCCTTGTACGACCTTTATACTATCTTCAGATGGCATCTGTTTTTCGTTGCTGGAACGGAATCTAGATTAATAGGAAATTCAAAGAAATATAGCGCTCTTGCTAAGTTTACCCAGAAGATACATTAATTTGACCTACGATTGATATCATTTACTTTCACAGATGGCGCTGTAATCGACATAAATCAAGTAGTGGTGGTGGTTCGTCTTGTATAACATTTTGATATTTTTGTCCGCTTGGTTAATGTTTGACGTGGAATCATAGGCGACAAACTCAATGGTCCCCGTTTTATTGAAGGCACTTTGAGCGGCGAGTCTTAGTACTTATTGGTGGTGTTTCGTGGAACTAGAACAAAGAATTACAGAGAACTTAATTTTGTGGATAGTAACGCTTCTGATGATAAGCTGGAAGTCATTGTGCCTTTCTTGTAACTTGATTGGGCCAATTATCAGATGGCGGAAAGTGAATAATGGGACTGATTAAAAGGGATAGCGTTAATAGGTACAAATAATAATAATGGAAAAAGAGAGAGAGAGAGAGAGAGAGTGATATAAGTACAATGATCGCGTGACTGTTCACCTCGATTAGTAAATGCGGACGCAGGGTGTCGGTAATAACAGTCGTCTAAAGGATGAACAAACACGGTGGGGATTGAAGGTTAAGGCCAACAACTGGAAATTTATCCTGTTCACTCACGCGATATCGACGATGAATTTCCTGGCAGTTTTAACGGCACGTTGAACTCTGGAGTGGGCTATTAAAACGAGGCCGGTTGGTGAGGACTCTGGAAAGCAGAGCCCCATTTGAATTAATGCTATCGGGAAGGAATGTTTAAGGCCTCCATTTTGTAACGTCGCAAAATGCGCTCATCCATACGTAACGCATTAATAGGCGCGACATTTGAAATGGAACGTTCTGGTATATCGATTTCTCTCGTTGAAGAAAAAAAAACATCCAGGTATTAAAAAAAAATTTTTTCAACTGGTGATCGTAAATCTTTCGCCTACCCCCCCCCCCCCCTATAGAAAAGAAGATCCATCGGATCGCGCATGCGCAAAATTACTCCTGACACGACGAGCGGAATTTAACGGTGTCTTGTTCCGTTCAGGATCACTGGGGTTTAATGATAAGAATTTTAGATATGTCCATACAGAAATAGTGCGCGGGGGTGGAGTCTTTATTGATGTTATTTAAAGCCGACTGGCGTATTGTTGACTCTTTGCCAATTTGAGAAAGCGTTGCTTCTTCTTGAAATTTTTATTTTATTGTTGCGATATGGAGAGATAGATCCATAGTAAACTAATGATTTCGTTTTGATTGAGTATACTGTAGGTGCGAAAATAGTTCTGGATAGAGATTAGATTGTGTAAATGTTCTTTAGTAGGGGCTGTGTTTGACGACTTTTTTCGTTATTTTTTCTTTACTGTCCTTGACATTATGTCATGTTTCCAGTGATGTAACTTACACGATGAGATCATAAAGTCTCCCTCCTGCTCTTGAAACCACTCCTGCACAATACGAGCACAGTGGCATGGCGCATTGTCTTGTTGGAAGAAGCCTATTTGGATACGCCATCAACATGATTGGATGAACTTGATCAGCAATGATATTTAGGTATGTTGTGTTATTCAGACGTTGTTCCACACGAATTAAAGGGCCCAAGTCAGGCCAGGAAAACATGTTCCAAACCATAACGCTAACCCCACCAGCTGGAATGGTTGTTCTCGTGCATGTGAGATCCATGCTTTCATGCCGTTTCCGCCAAATTCTCACTGTGGCATCTGCATGATGCAACTGGAAATGTGGAATCTACGAGCTTCAATGTGGGACTTGCCAACTCAAATATGTAAGGCAATCTCGGAGAAGAATGGAAACTAGGAGTCAAGAACATTTCAGCATATCAAAACCATAAACCCGAGATGTCAGGTTATCCTCAACGCATCCTAACGAGTGGACACCTAACCTTCAAGATTCTCCATACAACTGAGGATTATAGAAGTCTTAATTTTTTGGAATCCTTCGAAATTTCCAAACATCCCCCGAACGACCTTATGAATCAAGACAGATTGGGTCGTCTGCTTAATTGTATCAGATTCCGTTTCTCTGATTGGCCCACCTTTTTGTTTACATTATCTTTAACCAATCTCGGTTTTCAACGACGGCGATCTGGCTCTTGATTGACTGTCTTTGAGTTATCACAGTTTCCCCTTTTAAACAAAGCTGTGGATCTTTGAATAATGTAGATTTGACACATACCAGTGAGCTGCTTCGTTGTTTCACAACATCAAAAATAAGTCCCTTTTCGAAGTCCTTCTTTCTTAACAAAGTTCATGAGATTCTGTGATTAGACACATCCAAGTGTTTCCTAAATCAGTGCACGCTTGAATCACATGATCTGATTTTGCATATAACGAATTAAAGGAAATTTACACTGGTTACTCGCATGTTCCTAATTCATTGCCTGAGTGTATTGTACGATAAACGCAGTGTCTAGAACCCCAGAACACGTAATTCTTTCGAAATCTAGAAAAGTTTCATGATGGCGAGCATTACTGCGATATGGGCGGTTTGCTATTTCGTGAGAGCCGAAGATAAGGATAAGACGGCGTGATGTCGACACTCTGGGGGCATTGTTTTTATCGCCGAGATGAAAGATAGTCTGACAGGAAAAAAAATAAAAAAAACATCTCCTGGAAAGGAGAGTCAGTCAAAGACGTTGACGACGAAATTTCCCTCCTCAGGATGCGGGTCGTTAAACGGTGTCTTTTTAATGGGTTCTTGGTTAAAATTAATTTCCTTCCGAGAGCAATAAAAAGGAAATTCAAATGCCGGGAGAGTTGCTTCAAGAGCTACTTCTTCCCTGTTTCTTGCCGTCCTGCCTCCTCTTTTATCCGAATGAAATATTACTACAGGTTTATAAAAAATGGCGGAGGGGAATAGAGACATTACCCCTCTTTGATGGCGACATTTCATTTTCACTTTTAAGAAAATGTGCTTCTTTATGAAAATGGGTCCCCGACATGCCGTCTAGTTGTGTCTGATGACGTAGAAAATAATGGATTTCATTTGCAGTTTGCGCAGACGCTTGTTTGCTGTGTTGTTCTTGAAAAATCTTTGGTGGATTTCGAGAGTGAGATCACAGTAGAGGAATGTGCCTGTTTAGAGAGTATATATGTACAAAGTTTTTTCCTACCTTACAAACGTTCGATATGTCCTCCACGTCTGACTCTTTCCAGCGTCGGTGGTAGCAACCGCATCCCTGACTCATTGACTAAAGTCCAGTCTCTTGGTAAATGAGACACGTAAATGTTATGTTTTACATAAACCTAAAGAAAAAAAAATGTGAATTTTGAGGCCTTGTGATCTGGAGACCAGGCAAGAAGAGGCACATTCGTCAAGGTATCTGTCAGAAACAAAACGCGTACGTTTTCCCTCCACCCGTTGGTATTCTATTATCTTTTAGACGTGACTTTTCTACTCATGAGCAGATTTCGAAATGTCAAAGGGACATAGGCAACACGAATATTGGCCATATTAGGTCCCCTAACCTAACCTAACCTAATCTAATCTAACCTAATCATACCAAAATCTGGCCACATGAGAAACTAAACATTTTGAACGAATTCTCCAAGTGCCGTAGCCTTCTATTGTTCCAGGAAGACTATTGACAAGCTTCTGAAAAGTTACAACAGTGATATTATGCCGCATCTTATTTAGCATCTGGATACTCAGGTCCTCATTTGGGCCTAATGACTGGCACGAAGTTGATGTTTTGGGTTAAGGTCGGGATTCTGTGAGGGCCGTTCAAGTTCTTCGACGCCCATTTCATTGATCCATCGATCATAATTTGTGGATGGGAGCATTGTCATGCTGACAAGCAAATGGAGGCAGGCCAGTGGTATTTTTAACGGTCGCTTTAGAGCACGAACAAATGACTTGAGGCAGTCCACAAAAAGACTTGAAAATTTGATTAGCGTGCATCCTTATAAGTAGCTGAAGATCTAATAACGTTTCGTTACTGGCTTTTCAAATTATAAAAACAGAAATGAACACCATCCAAAAAAACTTTGAATTGGATTTGCATTAAAGAGACATTCATAGCCTGGACAAGGCCATGTTATAATATGTGGTCCCATGGTGTAATGGTTAGCACTCTGGACTCTGAATCCAGCAATCCGAGTTCAAATCTCGGTGGGACCTAGTTTAACTTTTTTTTTCTTGTTTACATTTGATTGTTGAAGGAAGATGCAGGTTATCATATTTCCACGATTTTGGAATTAGTTTTATCTTAATTGCGGATAACATTAAGGGTGTGACTTAAAAGTCCGACCGGTCAAAGCCCGTCGCAAAGTTCGTTTTGGAGCCACCAGTGACTGACTCGAAATTTTGACCATGTCCAATCGACGCGGGAAAGATGCAGGCATACGTAGCTGGCTCTATTCATTTTAAATTTTCTCCCGATTCGGACGACCCTCGATTCATAAAGTAACGACCGGTCGCGGTCGGCTGCCTCGATGAGTAGAATCAAAATGGTGGACGAAAGTAGAAAATTCAAGTGTTCGAGCGCCCGATGCGTAATAAATATATATTTTGGAGAAAGGGGATGGCGAAATTTGATAAGGAACCTTGCTGCGACACCATTTTGAAGCAAAATGCTCACGACCGCGCTGTCCATGAACGAACAAACGGAAGCAAACGGCCGCCGATCGTACCACGTAACCTGTTGGCGACCGGTCGAACTTTTTAGACACGCCCTTAATGTTATCCGCAATTTAGATAAAACTAATTCCAAAATCGTGGAAATATGATAACCTGCACCTTCCTTCAACAATTAAATGTAAACAAGAAAAAAAAAAGTTAAACTAGGTCCCACCGAGATTCGAACTCAGATTGCTGGATTCAGAGTCCAGAGTGCTAACCATTACACCATGGGACCACATATTATAACATGGCCTTGCTATATCATTCGAACTGGTAGGTTTTGCTGATTCCTAAATCACCAATCCTGCTTGCTGAGCTCGATTATTGTACCGTTTTTCAGAAATTACGTCAACCTTATAAGTGATTCAATAGCTTCTCTAAAAGACAGCTAATTATCAAAGGTAACCCCTAGGATTTTTCATGTTCGATGTTTTCTTTTCAATTAGCAGTATGTTGGTTTTGGACTGATTGAACATCAAACCGTGCGGGATGTACCAAGTATTCAATATGTTTAAGTCTTGCAGACTCTGTTGATCAACGAAAACCTGATCAGCTTTTGTATAAGAAGTTATCATCGACGTATGACCTAATAAAACAATTCAAAGGTAGATTATAAATTTCGGCCGTAGCAGCAGCATAGAACACAGTTGCAGTTATGCTGGGTGCCCACTTAGCGCGACGATCGCGCGATTCTATCGCTTTGAGTCATATGCGCATGCGCAACAAACGCCAGGCGATTAATTCGCTTCTCGGTGCCCACTTGGCGCGACGGCCACGTGACTGAATGCGCATGCGCTATCTACGCGATCATTTCGCTTCCCACTTCAAGATTTCGTGCCTCCAAAATCGACATGGACGAGAATGAGTTTTTTTATTTTTGGAATGCTTAGCTATTTGCATATTTTGCAAGGGTTAGCAAAAAAAATGAATTCTTTGTCGCGATAACTTCAGTCAAATTTTCCGTAGCGATATCCGACCATCTCGAAATAGGTGCTGCCATGATTGCATATGCCACGTGATTCGAAACTGTTTTCTGATTGGATGCGATAGAGTCGCTCGATCAAAAAGCTCTGGCATGCAGAGCTTTTCAATCGCCCTAGATGCGCCACAGAATCGCCCTCGTGACGTCACTCTGCGCATGCGTGCTTCACAAAGCGATAGAATCGCGTGATCGTCGCGCTAAGTGGGCACCCAGCATTAGAGAGCCCTGCAACAGGCCTCGGACAGTTGGATGTTCAAAGACTCTGCTGGCATGTCCTGTGTAATTGACCCTCTGATCAAAAATAGTTCTTTACCAGATTGACGGTAACTTGATCTATTTCAAAGCCATCAAGTTGTTGGCATTTACGATCTACAGTATTGACAGCTTTAGAGATATCGGTGTTTACGAAATAGCAAATGGATCCTTTATTAAGGCCTTTAACAATATAGTCTAAGATGGAAAATGCAGTAAATAATATTGGAGTACGAGCTCTACCACCAGCTTGATTGTAGGGTATAATGGACCAAAGCGACTGTATGAGCCGAGCATATATAAATTGAAGAAACATTCAAAATCACTCGTCCATAGAAAACTCTGCAACTCGTTTGAAAAGTCTAACACAAAAGCAGATAAACGTTTTCGGATACAACTGTATCCTTCTTCAGATCCAGAGATTTTTTAAAAAATTCATTAAAATACACAATGGGTTTTATATAATATGAGCCAACTGTTGCTCAGATCAGGTGACATTTGGGCTAGCGTGTTTGTGTCATTTTTGATTAAAAAAAAGAAAAACAAGCTTTCCTTAATGATGTTTTTTGGGAATTTTTTTCTTTTTTAAGGATTTTATAGTAGTCCAGTCTGGAACTTGATCTGTTGCTATTGAATGTCTGGCTAGTGCGTTGTTTGGATTTGTTAAGGCGGAGACACACATGCACGGTTTACATCCGACTAGCTGTCGCATGCGACTCTGGAACGACTACTTACGGTCTCAAACGGCCAGTCGTAGGAGTCGTGCGACTAGTTTTTCAAACTTCAGCTCTGTCCGACTTTCACGCGACTTGTCGTTCACGATAACCAATCAGGTTGCGAGAGTACACACGATTAGCATCACGGGAAGCATCCACACGATTAGCATCACAGGAAGAATATACACGATTTAGCATCACGATTAAAGTTAACTTTGTTGGATTAATAATAAATTGTATTTTTGACGCGTAATCGAATCCATTTTGGCGGAAATGAATATAGTTTCCTGTGTGACACTATCACGGACACAATTTGAGTTAAAATGCTTCTCGGTTGAAAGTCGTGCGCGCGGAAGTTGGAAATGTGTGTTTTGCTAGTCGCATGCACTCTGGTGTCGCTTCAAGTCGGATGAAAACCGTGCGCGTCAAAGTCGGATATGTGTGTTGACACCTTTAGTCTAAGAGCTGCTTCATATTTTTCTAAACGCATTTTTAATTGTCTTGATGTTTGCCCGATATAATTGCATTCACAATTTTTATAGTTTTTTTTTATAAATTATAAATTATACAAGCTGATATCCCCCGCGTTGCACCTCTCTACTGAAGCCTGCTATGTTAAATCATGTTCAAAGTCATTTTGTTTCTTTGGCCTTGATGACCATGGTGTTTGAATTGAGCTGAAAATGCTGTATAATGTCACCTGTCTCTCCACGCATAATTTTTAGCCAACAACCTTTTCACGCTTCTGGCAGACGTTGTCTTTCGAAAATGTCTGAACTGCGCAGGGTTTATTAAACAGTCGTATATCTAGGAAGTAGGCTTACAGTAAACGGCGTGACATAAAAAAATGCATCCTATACTTAACGGAGATTTCCTCAGGATACTAATTTACGTTTTCTTTTTTCTCTTTCTAGGTAAGTGGTCACTTTTAAATTAGCCGTATATTGTAATCTCACAAAGGAGCTGCTTTATTAGGATTTAGATCTACCTGTTTGATTTGCTCCTGAGTTCTCCTTGTTCTAAAGGTAACGTGAGCATTTGTAACATTTATTCTCTGTTCCATTTCATTTCAATACTGCGTGATGGAGTTTTTGTCAAAAAATTTGAATGTTTATTTATTCACTAGCTGATATACCCGGCGTTGCTCGGGCTCCTTTTTGATGAAATTTTGCAATATGTGAATGTGAATATACAGTAAAAATGAACACAGTAAAAAACATATAATTAATACTGCTAACTATGGCCCTCTAGCAGTTCTACACGGCTTCGCTTGTGTTGGAAAGTTGTGTATAACCGAGTGAGTTTTACGTACTGCCAGGGAATGAAAAGGAAACAATACTCTGATCTCACATTTCTTCATCCCTGGCTATAGTTCTTCTATTTCCTTCCAATTAATTCACCTGCTCCACCAACCCCTTAAGCGCCAATGAAACTACGTCAACCCTGTTGCGTCAAAAATCACACGATTTCGAAAACGACTCTGAACTTGGTAATTCGCTACTTGTTAATCTGTTGTTGCAAATTGTATTCTGCTCCCGATGTCTTGAAGCTAAACTTGGACATTCATCACTTGCAGTAGTGCGCTGGCGAAACGGATACAGCGCCGAGCGAATGGACTGCTTCCGCTGCCTCCTTTCTCAATAGTTTGCTAACTCTCCATTATTTCTAGTTATTGCTCATTTTAACGATTTTCAGATTCTGAAGGTAGCCATTCACCTACAGGAAATTCTCAAGGAAAAAGCCTCCGAGATTTCCTCTACCGAACCTTCGAGTGGGTTTTTCATAAATTCCAAAATAAAATTTGTTTTTAATTTAAAGTTATTTCTAGAATTAGAAATTGATATTTATTGTAAAATAAACGGTAAAGGTGCCCGAAACTGTGGACGGTAGTCGACACAACAAATGAGGAGAAAACATAATTCCACACTAAGGTTTTAATTCCACGTATGTGCGTTTCGATAGCCAAGCTACCTTCGTCTGCGTGTTACAATTGTCTGATCAAATCAGCAAATCTGTTAACACGCTGACGAAGATAGCTTGGTTACCGAAATGCGCTACGAGTACCGAAAGGTTCTTTGTGCTATTAGTGAATGAAAACGCGTCTGTAACTCGATCTTCTCGAAACGTATGAGATATATTCAAAATATTTTTCGCTAATCGATAAATATGGTTCATCGCACGAACCATTTCGAAGATGGTCAAAATCGGTACATAAGCACGTGCTCTAGTGGTATATCTAATGGTATCATTCTAATCCCCTTACAGATTTTCAATGCTAAGATATAGTAAGTGTATACATCAAACAACTCTTAACGATGAGCTATGAGCAAATATAACGTTAAGTATTCCTTTCGCCAATCGATAAATACGGTTCAGCGCACGAACCAGTTTGGAAAATGGTCGAAACCGATACAATATCACGTATTTAATGATACGTGTCATGGGGATGTACCATCATGACATCCCCCTAAAAATTTCAGCGCTAAGATATAGCAAGTAATGCATCAAAGAATTCCTAACAACGAGCTATGAGCGAATACAAAATTATTAAGTACGTTTTTGCCAATCGATACATACAGTTCGAAGATTGTCGAAAATGGTTCAATGCCACGTGTCACCGTTATGATAACCTCATAGAAATTTTCAATGATAAGATGTGGCTTATAATATAACAAACAACTCGAAATCGACGTGTCATCAACGAATATACAGGGTGGATACAAAAATGAGCCCTCCCCCCCTTTTATTTTCGTAACCGAAGCAGATATGTCAGTTTTGATGAATCCAATGGATAGGAAGTTGGTGGTGACCTACCTCATGGTGCACTTTTCATTATCCCATATATGCAAATTAGGACACATTCAAATCCTATCTTAAACCGTAATAGATTCACGAAAAATTCCAATTGAAGAGTTGTTCAGCATGGAATTCCGAACAAAACAAAAAAAAATATTCCAAAATCCGATTAACGGATCACCAACAATCCAATGCAGAAGATCATGTTTACCATTTCAGGAACAGTGTAGCTCGCCATTCTGGAATTGTTGTGTCTTGTGTATGCTGACACATGCCTTTTATTTGCTTTTCCTCATGAAAGTGAATGTTCTTATGGTAATTTTTAGTAATTTCTTGATTTGCGTGTTGAACATTCAAATATCTTTGTGAAGTGCACAGGGAGGTAACTAATAAATTCAACATGCGATTGTTGGTGATCCTTTCATCGGATTTTGGATTTTATTTTTTTTTGTTTTGTTCGGAATTCCATGTTGAACAAGTCTTGAATTGGAATTTTTCGTGTATCTGTTACGGTTTGTACAATATGATTTGAATGTGTCCTAATTCGCATATTTGGGTTGATGAAAAGTGCACCATGGGATAGGTCACCCACAACTTCCTATTCATTGGATTCATCAAAATTGACATATCTGGTTCGGTTACGAAAATAAAGGGGGGGGGGGACTCTTTTTTGTATCCGTCCTGTGTAAGAGTAATTAATAAATTCGATGATGGTCGAATTTGATTCAGATGTACACCCTATTCCAAAAACGTTTTCACTTAGGTGAATACTGTTCGGCGTCCTTGTAATATATTAAACCAGTGAAATAAATCGGTTTGGTTTGGTTTATTTGGTATTAACGTCCTTTTCAACTGCTATGGCCATTTCAGGACGGCGTTATAGGAAATAAATCGGATTAATTTCACTGCTTTAATATATTGCAAGGACGCCGAACATCATTCACCTAAGTGAAAACGCTTTTGGAGTAGGATGTACCTTGTACTAATGATACCATCATGGTACCATTGGAAATTTTCATTGTTAAGATGTGGCATGAAATATATCAGACAATTTGCAACGACGTGTCCTGAACGAATATATAAGAGTAGTTAGTAAGTTCGAAGATGGTCGAATTTGATTCAGTGGAACATGTTTTAAGGTTTTCAAAAACGATTCAAAAATTTTGGTAATATGTTTCAAATGATTTATGTGACGGCGACTGGTTTGGCCTTTCGGTACTTGATTATATCTTTATTCCTTAATAGTTTATTATTAAATTGAACTGACTATTGGATTAACATAATGATGTACTATAAAATTTTCATATTTCAATAATTTTAATATAATTTAAAATGCAAGTCATTTTTAGTCTTCTTGTTTTTGGAGTTGAGGTTATGTAATGCTTTATATTACTAATCTTTATTACGGAATATTTACTATGTGTGGTTACGTATATGTTATCCCTATGCTCATTTTCCACAATAACTTCCCAAGAAATTTGATATGTTTGCTTAAAATTTCTATTGCCTTCATGAATGAAACTTTAGTCTCTTGATAAATTCGTCTTGAATTACCAAACGTGTTGAAAGCAAGGTTTCGACCGCACATTTGATAAATCTAAGAAGATATTGGATGAATTTAGAGCTGAAAGGGTGATAAGAGGATCCCTTGCGACGTGAATCCGTTCTGACAGCCATCATGTGACATTCGAGGATTTACTCGCAAAATCCCACCTGTTGCCAAGTCATTCTTGAAATCTGTCGTTAAGTTTGAATCCGCAAACCTGTTGAGGAAGAATTCATTTCAAATAGCCTCGTCTCTTGGACTTGCTCGCTTCTTCAAGTTTGAAAAGCGGCTATTCGTTTTTTGGCCACAACTCTTTTTTTTTTTTAATATGTGTGGTCTTTTAAACCTGAGAAAGGGATATGCCACTTCATTACGCCTGATTTAGTTTATTTCAGACATACTTTTATGGAAATGGCGTCTTCTTTTTTATGATGCGCGTCTAAGATAATTACTAAAGAAACCATTGGTTTCATAGATAAATGTAACTTTTATCTATACACTAGGAGCTTTTCCAAATGGAAGCCAGCTAAAGACCGTTTAGCCATATATTAAATGAAATTAAGAAATTGAAAGAGAATCGAGGCTCTCGTACAGAAGGAAACGCCAGCCAATGGAAGCAACAGGCAGACCGATTGTTTCGATAAAAGTGGGGTTAGAAATGGAAACAAACAAAGAGGAACACCCCCTCTCACCCTTCAACCACACAACTGGCAACCCCATCTAGGAAGCCCTCTTCTCCCGTACACCAACTGTGGAACATGATGATGATAGTGGCTTGCTACTTCGTGGGAAGCTACGCAATTGTCGCTTTGATGTCACCGCCGTTTTAATTAAGGCTCCGTCCGTCATCCCTGTTGACTCTTCTGCAGCAACCGATGGAAGTGGTGAGCGAAAAAATATGAATAATTAATGAGGAACTAAGGCTAAATGGAAAATGTTTCTTTTTTTTAAAGTTATAATTCGAAGGGATTGAGGGAAATGCAGCGTGAAAGTAGAGGAAACTGAGAATTAGGCTTAAAAGAGGAGTGTGGCATCTTCGAATTTCACCATGTATTCAGTGCACCTTCTTGAGCAGTCCTAGGTCTAATTTTGCAGTGTTAAATTTCGATTATATTATAATGAAGATTTAATTCAGAGTTCTGGTATTTGGGCAAAATTTTAATAATTACATACAAAATTGAAATCTCAGTAACTCTCAAAAGGTTCATCAGAACTCATCCATTTATATCCAAAATAATTTGTCTCAAATGAGAGGAGTCCGTACATCTCGAATTTATGGATTTTATTCGCTGGTATTAATGCTAGAGCCATTTCTTATTTTTAGAAATGTAAAAATAATACCTCGTCAAAGGCTCAACCAATTATCATAAAGAATACATTAGGACAAGTTTAAACAACTTTCTAAATGGATATTCATCTCATTTAGATCTGCTTTTTGTATGAGGATCATTTAATAAAAAACGATCTGTAATATCGAACAGGACCACCAAAAGCCGAATGGTAGGTTATAGTAGTTTTTTTTAAATTGGTGGATTAAGGTGATGCGATTTCGCGTGTAACCATACCAACCTTCGTCTTTTTAGAGGCTATTGAAATAACTTAATTAAACTACTATATTACACAAGAATTATGTATGTTCAAAATATTTTAATGCTCTAAATATTTTACTACTACTATTATTACTACTACTACTACTACTACTACTACTAATAATAATAATAATAATAATAATTGTAACAATAGCAGGGAGTAACCCACCAGAAAAAACCGCGGAGCGGGGGGGGGGGGGGGGTAAAGTCCCTTGTTGCCCCCCCCCCCACAACGGAGTTAATGAAAGATACAAATAAAGTAAAGAAAGAGAAAAAAGAACGACGTAAGATCGAGGAAAAGAATGACCGAATCAAAAAGAAAAGAAAAGAAAGAAACAAGAGAGAAAAAAGAACAATGCATAAACTAAGTCAATAAATTAAATTATATTAAAATCATCAAACTATAAATAAAATCTTGTAAACATTCCAAGGAGGAGTTTTAACAGTGAAGCAGAAATACATTTATACATTTATTAAAAAGAAATTAATTCCCACTCCCCCTCCCCTCGAGTAGGGTAAGGCAAGTAGCAGATCCTGCAGTCATCTATTTTTACCCCTTTATCTGCACTTTTTACTCTTCCCCAAGTTTTTTAATCAAAAATTAATTTTCTGGAACATAATATGTAGAAAATGTAAAAAAGCTCGTATTTTCTATCCTTTCTCATCATTTCCGAACGTAAGATATATCACAAGCCATATAGTGCCATAGTTTTAAAGACCAAGTGACTACCACCCCCGCAAATCCGAGCCCAATGGAAAAACTGGGCCTAAACTATGGATACTGAATTTCACGCCTTTACGTATCTAAATAGCACATAGATATGTTATCCTCTCTGAATCCCAGCCCCGTAATTCCGATCCCAGTGTATTAATCAAAAGCAAACTGATTAGCATGTCCATAGTAAGCTACATTCCAAATTTCAACCTTCTACTTCAAAAAATGTAGAAATTATGAAGGGGTACACAGTTAAGACATTATAAAACCATTAAGTAGCTCCATTCTTCCGCTACTGAGCAATATAGATTATGAGCACTTGAGCAATCGTGCGTCGACAAAGCGATTTCACGTGCGCGCGCCGATATCAATAATGCTTAAAAGATGAATAGAAAGTAACAATGTATTCCTTCTTGACAAATCGATTGTTATATGACATCCGTTATCTTGGTATTCTGTGCACTCAATGTATTGCTTTAGCACGTGAATTCGACTTGAAGGGGTCCTCGAAAAATTCTGAAAAGTTAATACGGCCGAGCTAAGACTTTGATGGTCATATTTCTGAAAACAGAATTTGGAAATGTTAACTCGTTTTCAAGTTATCGTGCAAACGGCGGACGGCCGGATAAACGTACAGACCAAGGGCGCATTCTTATAAGTAGCTTTTATGCTAATAAAGGAGAACATGTGAGTTCGTCACAGAAAGAATTTTGCATTGTTGTTGCTCGTTTAAGCATTGTTGATGCTCGTTGTTGGCGCTGGCTTGAAGCACATGCCGGAACTGAAAAGTCACCTGATCATTATCGTCTGAGAACAAATTTTATCAAACTGTAAATAAAGTAGACCTAGACAGAACAAATTTTATCAAACACTACCTAGACAGAAGGCCTGCGCGCACGCTGTTACATCACACCAAAGCGGTATTGTAAATCGTTTTTCTACCAATAATAAGCCTATATTTGGCCTTTTGATGATGATGTAACAATATATACAGTTTCTGTGCGCAAGCCTTCTGTCTAGGTGGTGTTGGTTCATCACACGAAACAATGTGAATATGCGTGCTTTGTAACATTATTAATTGAATTTGAAACTAATTACTGCGCAAATTGCGCGCGGATAAAATCTTGTAATAATGATAGAACAAAAAGACCAAAACCAGAATTAAGACAGCCCAAACGGGGCAAAAAAAGTCCACGAACGAGGTTGATGATTAGTTTAAAAGTGATTTATGTTTGTCATAAAAACTAGAAAAGGGCTGATTAAGAAAAACGTATTATGATTAAAAATTAGTTTAGAGAAATGATCCACTCTTCCAAGATTAGTTCGCCAACGGTGCTTCGTAACTAATTGCTGGTGAGTTCTAGATCCTCTGCATGTACTTATTATACAGAAGTCATCGTGTTTGCCTAAAAGGATCTTACCGAAAAAATTGAACAAAATATTCTAAGAAATAGTAGGAAGATTAAAAGCTTTGTCCCAGTGAGGCAGTAGGCAAAAACGAAATGATTTAGCACGAAGAAAGTTATTTAGATTATTTAATCTTCTCTGTAAAATATCAATCGTTGATTAGGATAAGAATACCAAATAAGGAGTTAATCTTCGGAATAATACGTGATTTATAAAGAAGGAAGAGAGTCACAGGATTAAAAAAAAACCCATCGAGGATCGCTTAACCAGCCCTATTCTCCTAGAGATGTCAGAAGTTAGAGTTTCGATGTGAGAGTTAATGAAAGATCACTGGTAAACATAATACCAAGATCAGAATATGAATTCGACGCGGCAGGGGTGGGACAATAATCAAATTATAAATAAAATCTTGTAAACATACCAAGGAGGAGCTTCAGCAGTGAATGAGAAATACATTTATACATTTATTAACAAGAAATTACTCCCCCGAGTAGGGTAAGGCACGTAGCAGACCCTGCGGTCATCTATTTTTACTCCTTTATCTGCACTCTTTTCCTCTCCCCAAATTTTTTAATCAAAAAACTGATTTTCTCGAACGTTGTTTATAGAAAATGTAAAAAAAGTCGTATCTTAATTAAAGGAACACTGAAAACGCTAATCCACATGATAATTTGGTTTCCGAAATGTACATCTGAGTCAATAAAAATTATCATGTGGATTAGTGTTTTCAGTGTTCCTTTAATTAGTATACTGGTGTCCACAGTTTCTGGCTTTTGTTGTTTAAGCTCGTATCTTCTTTCCCTTCTCATCATTTCCGATAGAATGACATATCACATGCCATATGTTGCCATAGTTCTAACGACCAAGTGCCTGCCACCCCCACAATTCCAACCCCAGTGCACCAATCAAAACCAATCTAAATTGTGAAGATAGTAAGCTACATTCCAAATTTCAAACTTCTACCTAAATAAATGTAGAAATTATGAAGGGGACAGAAGGACATTATAAAACTAATAAGTAGCTCCATTCTTAGGCTACTTAATAAATGAACACTTGAGCAATCGTGCGTCGACAAAGCGATATCACGTGCGCGCGCCGGTGTCAGTAATGCTTAAAAGATGAACAGAAAGTAACAATGTATTCCTTCTTGACAAATTGATTGTTATATGACATGCCATTATCTTGGTATTCTTTAAAGTTATTCTTTTAGAACGTGAATTCGACTTGAAGCGGTGTAGTGAAAAGCCTGGGATATGGCAAGGCCTGCTGTCAGTGGGTACCCCGAATGCTCACGGAAGAGCACAAAGGGCTGCGATTCGGCTGCTGTCTGGATCATCTGGAACGTTACAGTCGTGAGGGGGAAGCGTTTTTGAAGAAGGTTATCGCGATAGATGAAACCTGGTGCCATTATTGGGAACCCTCCGGGAAGGTATCCACAATGCAGTGGAAGCATCCATCGTCGCTACCCAAAAAATTCAAGTCGTAAAGTTCGGCCGGGAAGGTTATGCTTACGCGTTTCTTTGATTTCGAGAGTCCTCTGCTTTTGGAGTTTATGGAACCCAAAACCCGTATTAATGCTATTGCATACACCAAGACACTGCAGAACTTACGTCAAGCTGTGAAAAACAAGCGTCCTGGTAAGCTCAGTGATGGGGTGATCCTCTTTCAGGACAGTGCTAGGCCACATGTTGCGAGGATGGTGCAGGAAGCAATAACCAAAATGCGGTGGCAAATTCTGCCACACCCTCCTTATAGCCCGGGCCTTTCACCATGTGATTTTCATGTGTTTGGTCCTTTAAAGAACGCACTGAAAGGTCGACGATTCGCCAATGCTGAAGAGGTTAAGGACGCTGTTCGGGCATGATTCAGAGAGCAGCAGAAAACAGACTTTTTTGCGGACGGTATTAGCCAGATTGATACCCCAGTGGGAGTCCTGTATTGCGGTAGGTGGAGATTTTTTTTAGAAGTGGGCGACTATAATAGTGGCTATAAGATGTTCTTCTTTCATATAAACAAAGGTAAATATTGATAATTTCATTTAATCCGACTCAGTGCCCTTTGAATCACTTTCATTTGAACATGCCTTATAGCAAATAGATGTTTTGTCTCCTTTGACTCCCACCCCCGTAATTTCGACCCCAGTGCACCAATTACAACCAAACTAAATATTGAAGGTGGACATGCCCATAGTAAGTTACATTCCGAATTTCAAACTCCTACCTCACAAAATATAGAATTTATGAAGGGGACGGACGGACAAAAGAAAACCAATGATATAATTTATGATATAATTTATGAGCTCCATTCTTCCGCTACTTAATGATATAATTTATGAGCACTTGAGCAATCGTGCGTCAACAATGCGATTTCACGTGCGCGTGCCTATGTCAGTAATGCCTAAAAGATGAACTGAAAGTAACAATATATTCATTCTTGACAAATCAATTGTTATATGACATGCCTTTATCTTGGTATTCTTTACAGTCACTGCTTTAGCACGTGAATTCGATTTGAAGGGGTGCACGAAAAATTCTGAAAAGTTGATACGGCCGAGCTTATTGACGGTCATATTTCTGAAATTTTGAAAAAGTTAATCCGTTTTCAAGTTATCGTGCAAACGGCGAACGGACGGCCTGATAAACGTACAGACCAAGGGCGCATTCTTATAAGTAGCTTTTTGCTAAAGCTCCTAATAAGATTCAAAGTGGCAGTATACAGGGTGATTCAAATCGTGTGTAAAACAATTTAAGGGGGTATTATAGAGGTCAAGGTAAACACAAAAAGTCCTATTAAAATGAGCCCAATTTTTATTTCTTTTCAAGTAGTGACTGCATCAACTCTTAGAAAATCACCTCTTGCAATCCGTCAACAGATTTGGTTCCAACACGATGGGGCCCCTCCTCATTTTGGTAGATTTGCTGCTGAATGACTTAACATGCACTTCTCTAACAAATGGATTGGGCGCAATGGGCTCATAGCATGGCCACCTCGCTCACCGGACCTTAATCCACTGGATTACTATCTGTGGGGACATTTGAAACAAATGGTGTACAGTGTCCAGATACACAAACGGGCACAATTAGTGGCCAGAATAATAGCATCGGCTGACGAAATTAGACGTGATCATGAGGTAATGACCAGCGTATACGAGTCACTTATTCGACGATGCAATGTCCGCATTTAGAACAGTTCTTGTAACTTGAAAATAAATAGAAATTGGACCCATGTTAATAGGACTTTTTGTGTTTACCTTGATCTCTATAATACCCTCTTAAATTGTTTTACGCACGATTTGAATCACCCTGTATTTATCTTTAAAAAAAGATTCCGACGTGGAGGCAAGAAAAGAACCGTGTGATCCTGAGCTGCCAATTAGAAGAAAATTTAAGTTTTACTTTATTCATTATCCATGATATTGCCAAAAAAGTTGTGAAAAGAGTATTGCATACCGATGTATAATAAAAAAATTAAGGAATGACATAGCCAAGTACCGAAAGGCTAAAGTATTCGCCGTCACAAACTATTTGAAACATGTTTCCAAAACTTTTGAATCGTTTTTGAAAACATTAAAACAGGATTCAACTTCGATAATTATTCAAATTATTACCCATATCCATATATATAATCGGCTAATATCATCGCTATGTTGCCAAGGTTACGTATACATTGTTTGTATCAGCATTGTTTGATGGCATTTTTATAACGTAGAAAGCGTCATCGCTATGTTGCCGAGGTTAAGTATGCATTGTTTGATGGCATTTATTATTATTTATTATTAACTAGATGATATGCCCGGTGTTGCTCGGTCTGTTTGTTTGATGAAATTTTGCAATATCTGAATTTGAATATAAATAAGAACACATGAAATTCCTTAATAATGTATGTATTCACTTTGGAAAAACGAAAAGAATTCCGTAGAATTCTTCCACTGGAATTTTGTGTCCAGTTGGGTTTGCCAAGGAAAATTCGCCATTGCATCCTTAACATTTTAGAATATCAAAGAAAGGCTATGAGTACTGAATTAGTTCTGTCTATATTAAAAAAATACTTCAGAGATGGATTGAGAGAGTTGAGAAACTGTTTACAGTCTTATCAACACGTAACCGTTTCAGTAGAGTTGTATTCATTCACAGACTATGGAATCATTCCTGAATGTGGTTGTTTATATTGACAGTATCAGCTTTAGCAGCAAGGATTGCACTCTCACACAATCAGTTGAGTTCTTTATAATTTTCTAATATGTTTAGATAAACAATATGTTTAGATAAATTCTCTATAGGAAGTTACTACATTACAAAATCCATATAAAAAACAAATTTACTCCAGTTATTGGCTTATTAGGGAAAGTACCTTCAAATTTTCAGCAAAAGCTTGAGCAGCTGCACGTTCTAGAAGTTGTATTCTCTTATTTGTTTTAGAATAATTCCTTACATCTCCGCAAATATTTTAATAATAAAGAAATAATTCTGATTTTTATCTATTTATTTATTTATTTATTTATTTATTTATTTATTTATCACTATTTATAATTATCCCCCTTAAAACGTGTACCATTAAGGCAAGCATCTTAGCTGATGAAAAAAACAGGCCGCGGCACTGAAAAATCATCTGACCATCTTAGCCCAAGCAAAAATGTAACCTTCATTGTTTCCATCTTGTATTTTAGCAATCAGGGTACATTATTGCTTCGACTAAGAAGATCGGTTGACCTTTCCTCTCTCAAGCTTTTGGTGAAAAGTGAAGGTACTTTCCCTAATGAGCTAATAACTGGAGAAAATTATTATTCATATGGATTTTGTAATGTAGTGACTTCCTTTAGAAAAGGTATAGATAATGTTTATCTAAACATATTAGAAAATTATAAAGATCTCACCTGATTGTGTGAGATAGCAACCCTTGCTACTAAAACTGATACTGTCAATATAAACAAGCACATTCATGACATGATTCCACGCTCTCTGACTGAATACAACTTTATTAAAACGGTTAGATGTTGAAGAAGAATGTTGATCTGGTAAACAGAGTTCCTCAACTCTCATATCCCATCTGTGAAGTACTTTTTAGTATAGACAGAAATATTTCAATACCCATAACCTTTCTTTGATATTCTAAAATGTTAAGGATGCAATGTCGAATTTTCCTGGGCAAACCCAACTGGACACAAAATTCCAGTGCGAGCATTTTAAAGAATTCTTTTCGTTTTTCCAAAGTAAAAATATACGTCATTAAAGATATTTTTATGTGTTCTTATTTATATTCAATTTCAGATATCGCAAAATTTCATCAAACGCCGGTTATACCAGATAGTTTTTATATATTCCTTTATGTATCGCCCTTACTTGTTGTTTTATATATTACATTCCCTATCTTAGCACTGAATATTTCCTATGGTACCCTGGTTTCATTAGCACAGGTACCCTGAATGAAACTCGACCATCTTCGAACTTATGAATTACTCTTATATATTCGTTCTATGTATGTCGTTATAAATTGTTTGATATATTACACGACATATTTTGGCATTGAAATTTTTCAATGGTACCGTAATGGTGTCATGAGAACATGTACCACTGAATCAAATTCAGCTGTTTTCGAACTTTGTAATTATTATTATATATTCGTTCATGACAGGTCATTACGAGCCTTTTGATATATTACATGCAATATCTTAGGATTGATTGAAAATATCCAATGGTACCATAGCGGTATCATTAGCACAGGAGTCTCTGAATCCAAATCGACACATCTTCGAACTTATTAATTACTCTTATATATTCCTTCATGACAAGTCATTACAAACTGCTTATTATATTACATGCCATAATTTGGCATTCGAAATTTCCAATGGTATCATTAGAACAGGTGCAACTGAACCAGTTTTGACAATCTTCGGACCATATTTATCAGTTGGCGAAAACGTCATAATAACGTTAGATTCGCTCTTATCTTGTCATTTTAGTTGATTGATGTACCCTTTGCTATATCTTAGCTTTCAAAATTTTAAAGGGTATCATAATGGTACCATTAGAGCACGTACAATAGCGTTTACCTCTATGTTTTCTAGTTTTCTTTGAAATAATAAATGGCCTTACTTTCTGATATCTCCTCGTAATTTATAAGATAAGATAAGCACCCATGGATGTTTATTTTATTTAAAATTATAAAGGTAGTAGGTCACAAAAATGATAGAGGGGTCGTCAGTGATAGCACGTATGACACGGTGCAATCTTCAGCTGAAACACTGCTGCATAGTTCCGAAATGCTATAGTAAGTACCACCGTCATGATTCCGAATTATTTGCCGAGAATTGAGTCCATGATCCTGCTGCTCCTTATGAGCCCTTTATCAGAAGAAATGATTCGAAACGAGGTTTAGAATGGTGTACACTTCAAAGAAACTGAATCATGGAACAATGGGGAAACGTGTCTTGAGGAGCAACGAATCTCAGTTCATATTTTGAAAACCAGATAGTCGAGAATGGTTCTCCTGGAAAACGCTTTCTGCCTGATTGCATGGTGGCCAATGTGAAGTTCCGAAGAGGTAGTGCTGTAGTAACGGACTTTTCGTGGTTCATACTGATCAGTCATCAGAGCTAAAGGAATTGAAAATTAAAATACCCTTTCAGTTTAAAGAAAGCAATAAATCAAAAAATAAAATTTACCTGGGAATTTCATTGAGAGTTCTAATTCTAATTTTGGATTTGTTTATTTGGGTTACACTGGTAACCAGACAACCCCTGAAGAGGAAGAAATTAGTACACTTCTACCTCACCAGCATTTCAAAAATTCAAGACAGTTCCATCTCTACTCGCTGAGAGTCCTATTAGCACACATCAAAAGGAATTAAGAAATGGGAAACCGACATTCAAACCTCAGAGCAAGTCTGGGAAAATGGCCTCACAGCTTACGCTGGCCAGCAGCTAGATTCGAACCCGCGGTTATTCGTTTCCAGCGCGGCACCATACCCGGTTGGCCACCCGACATTCAAACCTCAGAGCAAGTCTGGGAAAATGGCCTCACAGCTTACGCTGGCCAGCAGCTGGATTCGAACCCGCAGTTATTCGTTTCCAGCGCGGCACCATACCCGGTTAGCCACCCGGGCAGATAGAAATGGGAAACCACGGACTAATTTTGTTCTTAAATTGAAATGAATATTCAAAATAAGATTCTTCAATTCATATCTTGTCGGACGTACTCACAAACCTGACTGGCCTTTCCGCAAATGGGTTGACATTTAAAAAAAACCCTAAAAGGATAATGCACGGGAGCTCATCAGAAACGATTGACGACAATTTTTAATGGAGTTTCATTAAGAATTCATGGAAACATACGAATAATCATTGCGACTTTTCAGATGTAAAATACTATAGGAGATCTCCAAGCTGTAAGAACTCTAGCGACCCTAGTGGCAGTAACACGCAACTTCGGCCGTTCTCTGTTTTGAACCAGCTTACATCTTACAAGTCTAGGTAAGACCAAGCGTTTATCACATATTCCCTTATTTCTCACAGATTGTTGGAAGGGAACATTGCTGTCGGATTGAGATCAGTGTTCCCAGATAAACAAGAATATAACTCGTAAAACGATTTTCAAATATGCTGAAAAGAAGAATATAAAAATTTGTTGTTTAATATTACAGTGATATTTTTATATAGAGCAATGGCGAAAACTGCATGTAAATTTACGTATTCGATTGCAGCGCTCACACGAATCTTTCCAAACACGCGCGAAACGAGAAATGAAATCCTCGCACGTCTAAATGTTTTAAACTACTGAGCCTATGTTCTTTCCACTTCTAGATCAAAGTTACCATAAAAGTCAGGAGAGTAAAATCATTGTTTCAAAGCATTATCGGGAAAACTCTTATAAGCATTCCAAGGAGCGTTAGCTGTGATGCAGATGTAATTTTAAATTAGAATATCTCACTTTTACTTGCACTTGGTTTAAATAAACAGTGGAAATACCTTTGATTCTATATGCATTCACATCATTTTTAAATATAGGCCTAATATTAATTAGCCATTTTTAACATTAGGCCTAACATGAATTAGCCATTTTTAACTATAGGCCTAACATTAATTTGCCATTTTTAAGAATAGTCCTAACATAAATTAGCCATTTTTCACAATAGGCCTAACATTATTTAGTTATTTTAACAATAGGCCTAACATTAATTAACACATTTAACAATAGGCCTAACAGCACTGAATTTTGAAACGAAATGAGCAAGTGCATCGACAAAGCTTCATAACGGGTACGTGCTCCAAGCTGCCATCAACAATGCTTAAATGATAAACAAAAAGTAACACTGTATTCACTTATGACTCGTCAGTAGGATTCGATTGATATATTACATGCTCTAAGTTCATATTCTTTACATTAGTGCACGTGCTTGAAGGGGTCCACGAGAGCTCATCAAAAGTTGATATATCGCAGTTAAGTTCTTCCATTTTCACGTTTTCGTGCAAACGATGGCCGGCCGTGCACATAAAGGTATTGATTAAGCTTGTATTCTTATATGTAGCTTTAGCTAAAGCTCGTAATAAGGGGTCATTGAAGTACTTTTTGTGGGTCATTTTCTCGGACGTAGCATTTCGAAAATCGAAAAGAATGTCATATTCGTCTTGTGCTCGTCATTCCCGTTCAAATGGCATATTACGTGCCTTGTATTTTCAATAAAAAAATTTAATGGGGGGGTTTGGGTCTCAGTAGTCACGTGACTGTTATACCGCTTTCAATCACAAAGTAATCAGGTGAGCTCAGGAAGTGTCTCTATCGAAGAGCGAAAGCAGAATTTGAAAAAAGTTAAAGCGTTCTCGAGTAATCGTCGGACATACACACGGACAGACAGACAGACACACAAACAAAGCGAAGTCATCTTCGTGCTTGCTAAACCATTAACGTCACATCCAGGATGGACTTGCTCAACAACAATGTTTAGGTAGTCAGTGGAATGCACCCGAACTTCCATGGATATCAGGGGACTAGTTCCATACCAACAAAGGAAAGCTCCATACACCACCGCTAGAACCTTGAATTGTGGTGTATGGATAAGGGAGGCATGCTGTATCCATTGCTTCGTGGGGCTCCCGCATAATCTTCCTTCAGTCTGCAAGTGTTCGCTCACGATGTTCTAGACACCAGTGTAGACTCAAATTTTCTGTTCTTTGCAAAAATCATGGGGGGGGGGGGGTTGTATAGAGGAAGCGACTGCTCAATACTGTTTCAATTCCCGCTGTTGGACTTGGGTCGGAAGCAGGTTTAGTTAGAATGATTTGTCAATTGTTGGAGAATGGATGTCGTGTTTCTTCATACAAGGTCTCGCTCTTTACGTTAGCACTTTACTGTGGATCATTTTGTTCAGCGGTTGAATACTCTGGAATACGCCCCAGAATATCTTTCGAGAATCCAGTCAGTTGCTTCGTTGTTTGATTTCGAAGTTCAGTCAACTCTTCTTCTTTTCTTCCATGCTGATCAATTTCTGTGATTACACACACACAACTGCTTAAATATGTACAGGCTTGAATCATAGGACCAAGAAACTATTTTGCATAAAAAATATCAAAACAAATTTACGCATGTTTATCTTTGTGTGTCATGTGAGTGTATTGTACTCGCTATTTTTGTATAAGCACGAGCTCTTCAACTATTTGCTAGCCGAGACTGAGGTTTCTTGCTCTCTTTTTAACTTTCTTCTCTTTACGAAAAAATACAACGCAATGACGGAGGAGGAGACAAAACGAGGAGATGGGAGACTAGATGGGTGACAACGACAACAACAAACGACACGTGACAGACGGTTGATGTTCTTATTATTATGTGGGACTCGACAATCAATGAACGATTTGTCGCCTTCGTCAGTTTGTCGACACCCGATAGTGAAGGAGAGAGACAAGTAAGAGAAGAAGAAAAAGAAAAAGATGAACGATTAGAGAGACAGGCTAGTGACTGAGGTGGCTCGACTGTCATTTGCAGGCGTTCCCAAGCTGCTACGCTCACAGGGAGGGAGCGGTGAGGAACCTGAAATAAAAACACGAAAATAAGTAACCCGCGCCCACGCAAATTATCTCCCGTCACAAACATAAATATAAAAACAAAACGACAACCGGTGACAAAGAGAACCAAGGAAATATGGATCTATTAATTCGGAAGAAGGATAATAGAAAATCGAAAGGGAGGAGACTGGAGTGAGAGATGATGCTTGCCATTAATCACACACTCTCAATGAATTAGAACCAGTCTGACCTCTGTAAAAAAAAAAAACAGTTTGAAGTCATGTGATTGACGCATGTGTGTATTTAGGAGGAAACTGGGTGAATCTAATCACAGAGCTTGATCAGCATGGGAAAAAAGAATGAACTAACTGACTTATTGTTGGTGGTCATTGCCTAGCTGGACCACCATTGAAACAACGAAGCAGCTCACTGGATTCTTAAAAGGTGCGATATTCTGAGTATTCAACTACAATCTTCGTGTACAGGAAACAACCAGTTCTGAGTACGAACAAAATAGGATATAGACTTTAATCGCGGCTGTTGTTGATCCATATATGGACCATGCGCTGGGACTTTTAAGTGGATCCAAATCAGCACTTGCAATTAATAGGAAAGTACCTACATTATAGTATCCAGTGAAGACTGGAAGAAGGTTATGTGGCCTAACGAATCATGAGACACGTTATCTTATACAGACGGTAAGTAGAGGGCTTAACGGGAGTCCCATGGTCCTGGTTTTGATGTCATGTATGGATCTTGCTCTACTGTAATGGAACTTATCATGGAAGGTCAGGTGCTTAATTTCACGGACTATCACAACATTGTTATAGACCAGGCCTATCCAATTACATGCGACTGCTTCTTCATGGACAATTTATGCCATCAAAAGGGAATGGGGAATGTTTGGGCCATGTCTGGTCGACATATCCGACGGTAAGATCCTCTGCTAACGGTCGGTTGGAACAACGTCAGTTAAAAATAACTATTCGTTAAAGTCCCAGTTAAAATGTTTTGCGCTGCGCCAAGCGAGGTTAGGACTTAACCAGACGTTAAATAGTAGTTTAACTTAAACGCTGGACGGTTTAACTCCATGGTTAACGAAACAAAATGGCATTACGAAACAGAAGGATATATTTTTAACTAATAGGATAAACTAATTAGAGAAGCTAATCGGATAAGCTGTTTGCATAAGCTAATAGGATAAGCTATTTGGATAAGGTAATAATCAGACAACTATATATTTAAGCTAATTATCAAACAGCTAATTGAATGAGCTATTGGGATAACTTAATTGGATAAGCACTTTGGATATTTGGATATTCTAATTATCAGAAAGCTATTTGGATAAGGCAATTATCAAATAGCTAATTGGATAAACTATTTGGATAAGCTAATTATTGAATAGCTAATTCGAAAATTTATTGGGATAAGCCATTAGGAGAAGCTCTTTAGATAAGCTAATTGGATGAACTTTTTGAATTAGCTATTTGGATAAGGTATTAATCAGACACTACGTGGATAAGCTAATTATCAAACAACTATTTGGATAAGCTGTTTGGATAAGCTAATTTACAGATATCTATTTGAATAAGCTAATTACCAAACACCTATTTCGATAAGCTAATTGGATAAGCAAATTATCATACAGCTACTTGAATAAGCTATTGGGATAATCTAGTTATCAGAAAGTTAATTGAAAATAATCAGCCATTTTGAACGGAAATTGTTGGAGCAAATCGAACCAATCACAGTCCTTGTTACTCATATTACATTCAGTTAGCTAACTAAGAAGTAACTGAAGGTTGGTGCAACGTAGACCTCTAACGGCCGGTTGCAACAATGTCAATTAAAGCGGGTCTATCCTTCAGTTAGTTAACGATTGGTTAAGTCCTTTAACCGAAAAATGTTGAAACAACCCTCGTTAAGTCTCAGTTAGCTAACTGGATGGAAGATGAGTAACGAGGACTGTGATTGGCTCGTTTTGCTCCAATTAAACTTCCGATCAACATGGCCGATTATTTTCAATTAGCTGTTTGATAACTAGATTATCCAAATAGCTTATCTATTTACCTCATCAAATTAGCTTATCCAAATAGCGGTTAGATAATTAGCTTATCCAATTTGTTTACCCAATTAACTTATCCTTTAGCTTATCCAGTTAACATGTTCATTTAACTTATTCAATTAGCTGTTTGATAATTAGCTTATCCAATTAGCTGTTTAATAATTTTCTTATTCAAATAGCATATCCAATTACCTTATCCATATAGCATATCCAAATAGCTTATCTAAATAAGTTGTTTGATAATTAGCTTGTCCAAATGGCTTATCCAAAAAGCTTATCCAAATAGTTTGAAAAATGGATGGAAAAATTCTGCGACCTGGATTCGAACCAAGCACCTCGACTGTCATGGTCGACACCTGTACCAATTGGGCCATCGCAGACATTTATACAGCCATACTTTCATTAAGTGTCTTAAAGACAACCAAGTTGTCAAGATGGAAAGCCCAATCGGAGGCGGGCACCCGGTTCACAGATCGGAAATTTCTCCTATCCAAACCATCAGAAAGTTTGATGAACACACAATAAGAAATAGAGAAATTAAACTGGAGCTAACTCCAAACATCAGATAAATGATATTATTTTGAAAAATGGATGTAAAAAATTCTGCGACCTGGATTCGAACTAGGAACCTCGACCATGACAGTTCCTAAAATTTCGAATCCAGGTCGCAAAATTTTTCTATCCATTTTTCAAAATAATATCGTTTACCTGATGTTTGGAGTTAGCTCCAGTTTAATTTCTCTATTTCCAAATAGTTTCCACAATTAGCTTATCTATTTATCTGTTTGATTATTAGTTTATCCAATTAGTTTAGAATATATTTATGTTTTGAAATGCCATTTTGCTTCGCTAACCATGAAGCTAAACCGACGTTATCCGCCGTTTAAATTAAACTGCTATTTAAAGTCCTAATATCGTTTGGTGTAACGCAAAAACTTTAACCGGGATGTTAACGAAGAGTTAGTTTTAACTGACCTTATTGCAACCGGCCGTAAGGGATTGTCTGGTGAGCGCCTGGTCTTCCATTGAATTACACACCTTACTGATTCTTTACCAACTACCCGCATGCATCTTGTCATTCGGGCAAAGGCATGGTCCAATAAAATATTAAATTATGTCTCTAATTCAGTGGTCCCAATGTGTATTATCATTTAGAAGACGATGAGGAGGAGTCAAATAAAAGAAGCGAGAGCTAGTTCTCAGCGCAGGCCATTTTTTTTTATTTTTTTTTTTATGAAAGATGAGATGCGCCATTAAGGGGGAAAGAGCGAACAAAAGCGGGATTGTCGAGCGAACCTCGAAGAAGGTCGGCGGCGGCGGTCGGGTGAGAGTCCGGGAGCGACGATAATGGGCGGGGGGTGAAAATGGGTGAGAAGTAATGAGCGAATTAGTGTAATGTCCCAAGAAACAAAATAAGGGTACGATTTCTTCGAGATGAGCGGGGAAGGGAAAAAGAGCCGCGTTCTCGGACCCATCCTCTCGTTTTTTTTAATTGGAAAATATGAAAAGGCGGGAAAAGGGCATCGTCGACGTTATCATGATTAGCTAAATTTCTCAACACATGGAATCCCCGTTTGATGGCACGAGACATGAAAGAAATGAACACGATACTGCTCATTCCTTTTCTCATCTCGACTGTTCGAGGCGTAGAGCGAGGAGGGAGACGTCCTAAAAAGATTAACCCTCGTTAGAAAGCCTCGAACATTGTTACTCTTACTCTTTTCTACATTCCCCACCAATTCACCTCTGAAAATGAAGTACAAGGCGAAATGGGTCCATTTCGGAATCCATTAGGCAACCCCGATTCCTTCGCAAGAAGTAATGGCGATTACCTCTGCGCGGGTGGATGAAGTTGTTAATTTTGTTTCAACAAGAATCGCTCTAAAGAAACCCTCTCTACCGTCTGTAGTTTGTTTTAAAGGGAGACCTTCATGCCATATTTTAGCATGGAAAGTTCCAATGAACCATAATGGTTCCACTAAACCAGGGGCAAGTTAACATTACAGAAAGTTGAGTCAAAGGCCAAAGTCAACTCATAGACGATTAAGTTAACTTCCTCTGCTGAGATATTTCTACCTCTGACTTTATCATGTTACCGCTTAATTAAGTACCGAAAGGCGCTTTATGCTATTACTGTGGGGGAACGTGTCTGTCTGTCCGTCCGTCTGTAACTCGATATTCTCGAACACTATGAAACATTTTCAAAATCTTTTTTCGTCAATCGATTAATATGGTTCATCACACGAACTAGTTCGAAGATGATCGAAATCGTACAATGGGACGTGCTCTAATGGTACCATTATGACACCCCCTAGAAATTTTCAATGCTAGCAAATCTAGAAAGTAATACATCAAACAACTCGTAACGACGAGCTATAAACGATTATGACGTTTAAGTACTGTTTTAGCCAATCGATAAATATGGTTTCGTTCATGAAACGTTTCGCAGATGGTCGAAATCGATACAATGGCATGTGCTCTAAGGGTACCATTATGACAACCCTCCGAAATCTTCTACGCTAAGATATAGCAAGTAGTACATCAAACAACTCGTAATGAGTAGATAAGAGGGAATATAACGTTATTAGGTACGTTTTCGCCAATTGATAATTATGGTTCGAAGTTTGTCGAAATTGATTAAGTAGCACCTGTTTTGATGATACCATTATGGTACCACTAAAAATTTTTTAATACCAAAATATGTCATGTAATATATCAAACAACTGGTAACGACATGCCATGAATGAATATATAAGAGTGATTAATAAGTTCGAAGATTGTCGATTTTGATTCAGTGGTACCTGTGCTAATGTTAACAAGAAATTTTCAATGCTAGGATAGAGCCTATAATATATCAAACAACAAGTAACGACGTTTATTGAATTTGGTTCACTGGAACCTGTTTTAATGTTTTCAAAAGCAATTCAAAATTTTTGGAAATAAGTTTCAAATGGTTTATGTGACAACGACTAGTTTAGCCTTTCAGTACGTGGTTATGTCATTCCTTAATTCTTGTTCCCTCGAAAGACCTCTACTAACACTGCCAGCGGCCCAATACGAGTGATGTTCTTCAATGACTGGTTGTGTTCGGTGTTCGGGAGCAGAACCAAAACTATTGGCATATGAGCTCTATAATGTAACTGTAAGGGTTAACTTACAGCAACCAGCTTATTTGGAACAAACCTTACCTTATGTATAACTCTAATGAGACTGTTTGACGTAAGGAAAAGTTCCCTGTCATAATGTACTAGGCGTATTTAGAAAGTAAGTTCCGTTTTGTAATAAAAACAAAACTACTATATACATTTTCAAAATTTTTTCTTTACCAGATTCTATATACCGATAACTATTTTCCTACATAGTTTCCAAGTTTATTTAAACACTTGTCATTGCGCTCTATGAACTCCGCATCCTCACTTCATAGAAAGCCACGCAGTTTTCACTTTTTCATCGTCGCTGAAATGCAGGCTGCCGACGAACTCTTTTAGATACCGGAACAAGTGATAGTCACTGGACTGATAGGCGGGCGGTCAATTTGTTCCCAACTGAAAGATCGTCTTGCACATTCAAGCGTTCAATGCTGCCTATGCCGACAGCAATGGTACTGCTGCCAATTGTTGGTAGGTATTGATTAGGGCCTCCCAGCTCGCCACTACCGGCTTCCGATCGTTTTTATTTGGCTAACCTCGTAAAGCAAAAATGACCAAAGAGGACTCTTGCAAGGGTAGGAAGAACTAATGCAATCATTTTTATTAATTTGCAACTGTAAATTAAATGCTTGTAAATATTTTATAGGAATACGAAGGCATTTGCGCGCCGTTATAAATTACTCATTCATAAGAGACACTGCAATTTTTAAGCGGTTGCCTGTCTCATAAATAATAGATAGCCGGAGAGCGGTAATCTCTTTTTAAATAATCATTAACTTGCGTGCAATTGTATCGCTTCTGGCGTGTAGGAGGAGGAGGGAGTTCTGGTTTGAATATTTTCAACCGTGAGAGCGAATTTTTGGAGAAATGAAGATGGGGTGTGCTGGCTTTAAGTAGGAGCGACGGAAATTTGACGGCAGAGATGAGGAAGAATGGGTGGAAAAGAGCCCCCTCCCTCCCTCCCCTCTGTAACGAACGGGGAAAAGAGAAAGTGAGAAATTATTAAGGAGAATGGGGGTTGCTTTAAGGTATGGCAAAGTTAAGGGAACGGCGGGTGGTTGTCATCATCATCGCTCTGACTAGGAATGATGGAAATCAGATAATGAAGACGAGAATAGAGGCCGAGGAAGCCCCATAATGCCATCGAGGCATGGTTGGTATTGTTGCTGTTTTTGCTTAACGCTCGTGAGTGAGTTACAGGGGCAAAGGCTTTTTGGAGTTCCCAGGAAGCGTCCTCGTAAGGAATTTCTTATGCACGAAGAGCGTGAATAAATGGCGCCGCTCATTCTTTGTGTTGTAAATAGTGGATAAGTAAACGTGAAATATTTATTCTCTCTCTCGTGGCTGATATACTGGAAAAGTAGGAGGAAAGCTTTTTGGAAGGTGAATCGTGCTCACTCGAGGAAAGTGTTTTATCCCGCTTTCTTTGGAAGCAGATTTACTCGGTTGTCGCTGAACGCTTTTACAGCTTTTATCATTTTCGCTTACGCTTAGACTGGAGTTAATGAAATTTAAGGCCGTAACTGCCTGGCAAAATGACATCGGAGGATCTGTTGTTGTAGGTTGTAGATGTTGCTTTGAGTTTCTAAGAAAGGACGAGATAGAGAGACAGACAGGAACGGAGCAGAATATTTTTCCTATGTATTTCTTAATTCAACATACACACTCATACAATGAATTAGAAACACTTTCTTTATAGTTTAGTGAAGCCTGTTTGATCCGAATTACATTCCCTTAGTTGTATTAGCAGATTTGTTGGAAGAGGACCTTGCTGTATGACGTGCAGTTCCAACATGTCCAAAATATTCTCTTTGGAGATTGATATCTGGACTCTGCGTTGCCAGGGTAATTGAGGGAAGTTTCTTCGTGTTCTCTGAACCAACGCGATTAACAGGGATGGACTTGGTCGGAAACAATGTTCAGGTAGTCCGTGAAACTTTTCACGAATATCAGGGGACTAGTTCCTTGCCATGAAAAGAAGCTTTATAAGATGACACCAACACATGAATATGGAATTGTCTTGATAAGACATGTTGGATCCATTGCCTTACGTGGCTCCCGCCAAGCCCTTTGCCTACCGTCGGTACAAAATTACTACGTGTATCGTGATTCGTCAAACCACATAACCAATTTCCAGTCTTCACGTGCCCAGTGACGACTTTCCAGAAACAATTTCCTGTTCTGTGCACTACTCAGTTTGGATCCGTTTCAATTCTTGACGTAGAGTTCTGCCAGATATTGATTGATTGTCTTTGGGTTACTACAGTTACCTCTTATAGACAAAGACTGTGGACTAATTTTCTAACGGTTGAATGAATACTCTGGATTTCGTGCCATTCGGGAATGCACTCTGCTGTTTCGCCGTGTCAGTCAGCACCAACAATGAGTCCCTTATGTTCAAATGAACTCAAATATCTGACACTCATACTCGCATTGGGGAAAACGGGTGCTATGCATTTCGCTTCGTCTTCGCGCAACCTCTATACATTGTTGGGATCCTACGCGTGCAGGATTCAGATGATAGATAATTATAGAAAGACTCCCCTAAACCAAAAGGATTTGTTTATTAGCAGGGAGCTTATTATTTAGTAAGATAGCCTGAAAACGAATTAATATTTTTCACGTTCTGTTTTCGCCAATCGATAAATATGGGGCAGAGCATGATCAAGATCGAGGTGAGATAGCCGGAATAGATCCCGTGACAACAGCACGTGCTCTAATGGTACCATTATGATATCCCCTTAAAATTTTCAATTCTAATATATGGCATGTAATATATCAGATCATTCATAATGACGTGTCATGAAGGAATATAACGAGTAATTAATGATATTCGGAATTGGTTTAGTAGTACGTGTTCCAATGGTGCTATATTCTACCATTAGAAACTTCCAACGATAAAAAATGACAGGTGCTATATCAAACAACTATTAAAATCATTCCTGTTTCCAATATTATCATTACCTTATGCTTGAAGCATTAACTCTAGTTTTCATTTATTAAATTTACACATGCTTCATTGGCCAGCGAGAGATTCATGAAAGTTTGACCATATTTCAGGTATCTATGTATTACTTGTTTAGCTAACGATTTCTGCGCGTGTCCATTTCAAGGTCAATATTTTTTGATTATTACTTTTTTAACGATCGAGAAAGCGATATGAAGTTCAGAGATGTTTATTAATGAAATATCTACTTTTGCAAAACTTGTTTAATTTAGAGATGATCTGTATTTAATGGCTTGAATACTGTGCGACCTCTTTAAGAAATCTCCTGGGATTTTTATTGCGTATTAGAAAATAATGATTCTCGTATATCAATAGGAAAATAGGACTTAACGTTACTCATCTCATTTTTGATTGTGTAACTGTATATAGGCGTCTCTTTGGTTTGATCGAGAGCCTCTCCCTTGTCTTTTAGTGGGTTTTTCGTAACATGGACGTTTGCCATTTTTACATTTTTTTTTTGTCCTTCTTCCCATTACACTTTTCCAGCCGATAGCCAATGCCGATCGGTCATTGACCAGTGAAAGTGGAGACGCACTGTTGTTGGTATGTTTACGCCAATTGACCGAGGCACTGCCTTTGACACTTCACAAATGGAGGAGCAGCAAAGTCTTCAATGCCAAGCCAGGGAGGAAAAAAAGAATATGGAAAAAATGTGAAAATTAGATTGCAATTAGTCTGTACTAACTGAAGCATTGCTGATTAATTAAACTTTTGCACTGGAGATGATTCGCTTTTTTTTTATTCGTACACTTTTACGATTTCGATTTGTTTAGTACAGTAGTTTGAGTGTTCTCTAATGCATTACCTACGATTTGAGGATTCATTTCCGCATTTCCGTGTAATTAGATATATTAGCATTTACAGTGTTTCAGTTTATCGGAATAAATGTTAATTAATCAGCGCTCTATTAATTATACTTGACGTCGTTGGAATTAATCGTTTGTGAAAATCTTTTGATACAGATGTAAATAAATTAAATAGTTAAGTTCATATTATATAAACATAGGACAATGAATTAGAAGTATCTTAATCCGTTTTTTAATATAAAATAGCTTGAGGTCATGAGATTCAAGCGTGTATTTAATTAAGAAGAAGTTGGATGAGTATAATCACAGGACTCTATGAGCATCGGGAAAAAGGCACTATCGGGATCAGACTGATATCGACAAGGAACTATCATTGTAGGAGACTGAAAATGTGAAGCAGTTCACTGGATTCTCAAAATATGCGATATCTTTTACCAATGGTGGAACTCAAAGACAGTCATTCGTGAGCGAAACCTATCTGTGGAGACATCCACTGTGGAATAATTGACAAATGATTTTAACCAGGGTCTATAGAAGTAAATGGTCATCGAGTTTCCGCCATTTTACATTGTTTAGAGAATCTAGGGAATCCAGATCATGCCAGTTGCCGCATTGGTCGCAATGGCTCATAGTACAGTTACTGTATTTTATTATATACGTAGTTGATGCCCAGTGTTAAGTAATGTATTCACGTTGGTTTATCAATTATTTATTTAAAAATTTTGCAGAATACACTAAATTCGTTAGTATTACACCATCAAATTCTGGCCCACTCAATTCCGGCTTCATTGGAACTGAAAAGGAAAACTAAAGTTTCTAGCTCCCGATAGGTCGGCGCTGCATGCGCAGTTGGGCCAATTATACATGCGATGCCATTTCTTAATGGGGTTCCCGCCCTATCCAGAGCTCGAAACTTTAGATTAATTTTTCACTAGGGCTCGATGACCATTTACTACTTGGCTATGATTTTAACCAAGAATGTTCCCGACCCATATCTAGCAGAACCATGCAACGGGAATTGAAGTAGTAGATAATCTCTTGGGTATACGAAAACCTCTGAGTTCTGCAGAGAACAGGAACGTTCGTCTGCAGTTATGTTTGGAACGTCGTGAAGACTAAAAGATTATGTTGTTCGGCGAATCACATAGCTTTGTACGGACATTAGGCCGAATCCCATGAAGGAATGGATATCTTTTGGAGACCACATTTCTTGGAATGGCGTTTCTGCCAGAATTGAGCTGAAATCCTGATATCATGGAAGGTCGGGAGCATTCTACAGAATATCTGAATATTGTTAAGAATAAAATCCATCCTATAGTGCTGCATTTTTATCCTGAATGAGACGGCTTCTTCGTGGACGACAATGCCTTTGTACATCGCGTGCGGTTGATTCAGCAGTGGTTTAGCGCGTCAGAACCCAGAACGACATTTCCGACAGCAAGATGCTGTTCCAACAAAGTCTGGTCATAGAACAAACTGGTTGATTTACATGTGCTTCAACACATTATTTACTAAATTTGCCAGTGTTCTGCCAGTTTGTTATTTTTGAAGATGGCGCTCAATGCTGATTTCTTGATTTCCATTATCCATTATGTGAAAGTGAGGATTGACTGTCAAGAGCGTACCTTCAAAATACGCAGAATTTTCTATTATCCTCTTCTGATGTTCAACATGCATTCGGCTTCGCAGAGTGCATGTTTCACTTTTGAACTGGCTTTCACCTTCATTCAAATAAAGTTCACTGGGATGCTCATGTTGATGTCTTGCAACAGTACCGTTGGATCCTCATATATATTAAGTGTTTTTTAATAATTTGTTTCACTCGAGAGTTGCGCCCAATACTTCATTAGCAGTTTAATAAACCATACTCATCAATTTCTGGTTTAGTACTATTTGGGAAACTTTCCCTTAAATTTAAACTGTTATCCTATTGATGTGTAAGAGGCGGCATCTTTGGAAAGAAGAAACCCCCGTGTTGCTGTGTTTTGTAACCGCTGACTTCGCATTGAATATTCCTTTTCCACATTCGTGAAGTTTACCTGGCTAGAATCTGATGGTTCTCTCGCTGAAACACGAGATGTTGACGAGAGTACTTGGTGTTTTATTCAATTGAGTGACCCATATCTTAATAATACGAAGAAGCAGATATATGTCTGAAGGTGTGTGATGCTATTTAAGTAATTTACATGTCATTATCAAGCGACATTTGTCACATTCCATGAGTTATGAGGGGCGTCCCTAAACTTTTGAACACAATTGTGTATAGTGACTGTATGTTAGATTTCTTTTTTAAAACATTAAAAATGTTCCTGATAACCTCTAAACACCTAAATATAATTTTTCATTTAAAACAGAGGTGTTCCATTAGAGCCTAGACCCTTGGTTGAATAAGGGACACTTTTTGACTTTGAAAAAAAAAAGTATCAAGGGCGCAAAGAAAAAAATTACAATTTGATAAGCTACATAACCAGAAATCTATTATTGGCACCGGATATTATGTGTGACACGAACAGGGTTGTATACGATAACTGGAAGAAAAAACACCATTGGTAATTTTGTTCCAATCCATCCCGTTTTACGGTATCTGTTGTACAAAATACAGTTGAATTTTTTGATTAGTCAGGTGAGAAAAAGAAAAGCTCTCTTTCTTTTGTTTGTTTATCGTAAAATGCCTTCGATACCCACAATCAGTTGAGTGGTTGGAAGGCGAATTACTCTTGAACGAACATGGAACAAAAGACGCTTTCTTCTTCTTCTCTCTCTCTCTCTCTCTCTCTCTCTCTCTCTCTCCTTCTCTCCTTTCAAATAAGGATTGGGGGAACAGAGAGAAAGAGAGAGTGACTCGATTTGGGGAGCCGGAAGTGAGTCAGTGTTCTTGGGTTCACAGTCTCATCCTTTTTTTTTTTTAGATCGATTTTAAGGATAAATTTTGCGTGGAAGAAGATAGGCGATTTTTGTATTAAAATTGTCCTCCAGTAAATGATGGGAAAGGAGTTTTCTTATTTTTTTTTTTATTTATGTTTGCCATGTATGGATTATATACGGAGCTGTGCGATGTAATTCATGTGGATGATTCATAATGGAGTGATAGGCGAATCACTTGTTGATATTGTTTCCTTTATTTATTTTTCTTCGGAGAACTGAATTGCTCAACATTTGAGAGATATGATGTTGGGTAATTGTTCCGAGGTTGAGTAGTGGGAAAGCAATTGGACGAGATTTATGCTTTAAAACGGTGAAATGGACATTAAGGATTGTGGCCTAGAGGAGGATGATGATGATGAATTGATCCATTGAAATCATCATTTCATGGGAATTAAAGGAAAACGTTAAGGAAGTTTGAGGAACTGGAGTCCAAGAAAACTAATGATGTAGTTATTTTGATGACATAAAGCATTTTTTATGAATGTAGTTATTATAATCAGTTCTTATAAACGTTAATAACTGCTACGATATGATGAAATGATGAGAAGTAGAGAGACATTGTAATTTATATGTACCTGGTTTGATCAATTACAAATTTGTATTAGACGGAATCACTTTTAATCCTATATCACAGATTTTCGTATTGTATCTCAAAAAATCTTGAAAATGTTAACGTTGTATTGATGTGGCACCTTAGAGAGTGATAGATCAGACGAACTATTCTTTGCATTCAAATCGTCACATTCTTTACGTCCCAAAATACAAAGTCAACCAGTGAAATGAGCCGACGTCCCGATGTTTCGCCCTCAGTCCTGGCTAATTTTGTCCCAATTTTGGATTTTCTGTCCTGAATTATGTAAAATGTCTTCACAGTATAAGGGAAACACCGTAGACTATCTTTACTAGCGAATAATATTGTAACTGGAAAATGGTTCGAATTTCTCTCTATTTAATTTATTATTATCACCTATCAGTTTATCTATCAGAACCTTGAATTTTTCTATCTGTGTGGCCAAGAACTATTGAATGGATTTATTTCTTTAATTGATTAGGTTTTGGAGATGACGCGTTTTTAGATCTTGAGAGCAAGATGATTTTATTTATTTATTTATTTATTAGAGGGTTTTGCTCGAAAGCTTTGAAACGGGTGAAAAATTTAAAAAAAAAAGAAAAAAGAAGAAGACATTGAAGAATGGGGAAAAAAAATTAATATCTAAAAATACACGCCTTTTTCTTTTTTTTTTTTTTTTTTTTTTTTTTTTTTTTATCTATCTTAACACTTGGCTTCTGTTGTGAAACTTCCTGAAGAACAAAAAATAAAAATCGTAGAGAAAGGAAAATTACGATGTCGTCCAAAATTGCTTTTATTTATTTATTTATTTATTTATTTATTTATTTATTTATTTAAATTTTGGATTCTTGAATATAACGTGACATTACTGTCGATATGCAAGATGTATACAAAAGAATATCGCAATTAGAATAACTTTATTTCTCGTAGCAATGGAGTTGAGGACAATTTATGTTGAGTTGAAATAAGTACGTCCAATTTATGTAACTTGCATTAAAAACGCTAAATGTGCTTTCCCTTGGTGACATTGCACACATCTATTCAGTAGTTCATTTCCTCCCACATGCGTGTCAGCTGTGATATACTTTATTTCTTGAGCCAGTTTTCACATTCGTCGGGACGGAACAGAGCTCAGATGATTCAATATTTGTTTTAATTTTTTATTGACCTTTAAAGAATTCAAAGCTTATGTGAGATTAAGCCCAGAAACAAAAGACAAAGAAAGTATTTAAAAAACGACGGTATAGGTTGAGAATGTATGTTTTTTTTTTGTTTTTTTTTTACAATGTAATTCTCTTAAAATTTAGATTTACGACGCGTGCTCGCTTTTGAGCAAGAGGACTTAAAAGTCAAGCTGTCCGCAATCTTATGATGGAGACAGCTTTATAGAAGAGGGGGGAAAGTAAATGGTCACCCTTTGTGCTGTAGACAGCCTACTTTAATGGAACAAGGGGTTTATTTTTGTGTATTATACAAGAAGGGCATGCTACTTTATTTCTCTTCATAGAGAACTCTTCTCTGTCCACGGACTTAAAGCTGAGGACATCTCGAACGCATTTGATCTCCAGGAGATTAGCATCACTTTCTATAAAGAACGTATCTCGATAAATTTCCACGTTTAGGATATCCATTTGTCGGACTTTCAGCATGAAGCCTTAAAATTTGATAGTGATGAAATTTGTTAACGAAATCGGGCTTCACCTACCTCAGCTCCGATCAGTTTCTGGTTTGTTTGTTGTTTTTTTTTACTGGAAATACAGTACAATAAATAGAAAAATGTTCCAATGAACTTTGTGATAATTAAGAAAGAACATGTGTTCAGCACATTTTTTAAAATATCGTATCGTAAAAGATATAACAAAGTGCAAATTGGGCCATCATATTACATGCAAGCATAAATAAATAAATAATAAAATAAAATAAAATAAAATTGTTTTCTATTGGGTTTTTTTTCTATTGTTTTTTTTTTCTATTTATTTTTCTATTGTTATTGTAAATGTTATGGTTAACGATAGTTCACAGACTAGCGTCGCTTAGAAGCGTGCTATTTACATAACGAAAAAGACAGGCAACACCACCTAGAGAGAAGGCCTGCGGACGGAAACGTCATACATTGTACATCATCATAAAAAGTCATGTTTAATCGTATTTCTACCAATAATAAGCCATGAATTATAACTTCGTATTATGATGTATCACGTTTCCGTCTATAGGCTTTCTGCCTATAGTTTGCGCGAAATATGATGGATATTTCAATTGTTAAGCGTTGTTTCATTTTTATTGTAACAATGTCCAACAATTGAACGGTCTTCACGTTTCGCGCAAGCTAAAGTTGGATGGACTCTAGGAGGTGTTGGGCTTGGGCAGAGATCCTTAATACTAACGAGATATGACGTTAACACATTTTCCATTGTTGCCTTTGTAATTCCGTGATAGCAGTGGCCTCTGGTGTAGTGAGATAAAGCAAAAGTATCGTTCAGATATCGTTTCCTGCGAGCATCGCGAGAAACTGACGTCATTACGCAACATCCATAAATGACGTCACTTGGTTTCGCAATTTATAGCTTAGTGACGTAAATTGCATTCATAAACTCTTTACTTTCAAATTTTGATTTATTTAATGTTGCCATTGAAATAAAGAATTGATTTAATAAAGAAAATATTGGAAATTTATTCGTGTTATTGTTATCTTAGGAAATAAAATAGATACATTTAATAAATAAATTAATAAAATACAACAAGAAATTAACAAAATTTAAGAATAAATATTAATAAATAATAAATAAATGAATAAAATGCAATTAAAAATTAATAAATGCACATTATTTACAAGCACGTTCATTTTAGAAACGGAAGTGTAATTATATAATACGTACACGTTTACAGAGAAATAATAAAATTAATGATGAAATTATTTTTAAACTTAAAATTATATAAAGTTATTATTTCTTATAGTTTATATTATATATAACTAAAATATGAAAATCTCTGAAATAATTTAACTTCATTTTTACATTTGGAATATTTAAAATTGAAAATTAAAAAGAAACCAACAAATTTTTAAAATGAACAACAGATATCCACTACACTAAATGTAGACTTTTTTAAGAATTTAGTGTTTTATTGCTGATAGACTTTGAACAATACAAAACATGTTGTTTAAACAATATCTCGCGGCACATCGTTGATTTTTGGCCATTTTTAAATTCAGCTTCAATTTATAAGCCTATCCAGGAATAAATGACATGTGCTCTTGATCTAACACTTCCGTTATTAAACCGAAACTAAAAGTCAGATTTGTAAAATGAAAACAGTTTATGACATAAAATTGGCCGTGACGTCGGCTGCCATCTGGTGTAGAAGATAAAATACATATGCGCAAACAAATCTGCGCATTACATCAAACAATAATTGTTGTCATATCTCATTAGTATTAACCACGGTCTATAGATATCACGGTCTATAGATATACATGGTCATCGAGGCCCATTATTAAAATGAAGCTAAAGTTTCTAGCTCCCAATAGGGCGGGAACTCTATTTGTACAATCGGCCCAAAAACGCCTGCAGCACCGCCCTATCGACAGACAGAAACTTTACTTTTATTTTCAGTTTCAATGAAAAACCTCTATCGCAGGTCACGGTCGGCCCTGGTGCGATCTATGCGGCACCTGGCGCGATCTGTTTCCCTTAGCTTCTCGAAATAATGGAAAATGGCCGAAGGTATAGACCGTGGTATTAACATAGTCTTTTAATCCCCTGGTCTGTGGACAGGCATTGAATTCCATTGTTTTAGTCCAACAATTGGATTGCTGTATTTACTGAAAAGTCGTTTTTTGCCCCCTCTCTTGAATGAATTTGGCTACAGCTCAAACATAACAATGCATTTTAACGATCGCACAACGTAACAAAAATGTCAGCTACTATTACGTGTTCAGCAACAAAACGTAACATTACCTGACAGTTTTGTTACGTTGTGCGATCGTTAAAATGCATTATGTTTGAGCTGTAGCCAAATTCATTCAAGAGAGGGGACAAAAAACGACTTTTCAGTAAATAAAGCAATCCAATTGTTGGACTAAAACAATGCTGTGCACAGAACAGGGGATTAAAAGACTATGGTATTAAGGATCTCTGGGCTTGGGCGTAATCACCGAAACAGAAGGCCTCCGCAATGAAACATAATACATTGTTACATCATCTTAGCTAGGGCTTATTATTGGTTAAAATACAAATAACAATGCCCTATCTATGATGATGTAACAATGTATCACGTTTCATTGCGCCATCACGAGACCATAGTAGTCTGAGTCGTACCCTCCGCATATGTAAAGTTTACATATCCGGAGGCTACGTCTGAGCAAAATCCAACTTTCATCGGCTCCATGTTGGATTTTAACATTCAGTGTTTTTTTCGTTTGTTGGAAACAATGATGTTTGGATTGTTGCTCAGACTATTATGGTTAGGTGACTTTCAGTGCCGCGGCCTGTCTTCTTCGTCGGCTGCGAGAGTCAATAGACAGGAATTTCCTACCTATTGATTCTGGTAATACCTTTTCATTTCTAACAATATGATTGCTTGCACAAACGAATTGACGAACAAGTGTTGACCGAAATGTCATAGATTTTGAAATTAGCTGTTAGGTCATTTCAAACCTCTCATTATTGCAGCAATGACGAATTCAGAAAAGAAGATTTTCAGAACAATTGGCTGAGATATTAGTAATATCATCATTTATATAAAATCAGCGACGGTGGATGTCGCCACAACAAAGAAAAAATATAACAATGGGTTATTTCCCGATTGTACAAACGGGTGGGTTCGCTCACGGCCTCCTAGAAACTACCAGGCCTGAACATGACGTCAATAATGTATTGTTGAAGCACTAAGATTGTGACGTTGAACGAACTTCTGTAATAGCACCACCCAAAGGCAACTAGAAAGACAGGCCTGGACGCGGAAAAGTCACCTGACTATGGAAGTCCGAATAACAATGTAATCATCATTGTTTCAATCTTTATTTTTAACAGTCAATATTTTTTCGTTTGTTGAAAACAATAAAGGTTTAATTGTTGGTCGGACTGCTATGGTCAGGTGACTTTTCCGCGTCAGGGCCTTGTATTTATCGTTGGCCTCGAGCACCACCAGTTTGAACGTAACAATGTTTTATCTTTTCCATGTTCAGGCCTGGTAGTTTCTAGAAGGCCGTGGTTCGCTTCTAGTTAATAATAAAGAAATTTGCTATAATGAATCGAAAATGATTGGGAGAAAACTCACTTGTTCTCTAAATCTCTCTAGAAATATTGATAGCCGACAGCTGTTATATTAAAGAATAGATCAGAACTTAAATGTTTTCAGGCTTTCTTAAAAAGGTATTCAATGATCACGGGAATTTTTTTATCTTATTGTATCAATTATATACTCTTATCCGAGTGTTTTGGTGAAAAATGTACTCCTATTGCGGCACGTACATTATCCAATTGAAAACCAGTTTTCCGTCATTTCTTTCTCAGCATTTCAAGCAAATGAACCAAAGAGCATCTTATACATCATGTCGCAATATTTGTTTTAATCGTACTTCTTTTTTTAAACACAAGCATTGTACAATGGTTTAAAATGTATTTTATATCGATACAACGAATTGCTGAAGCCATTGGAACAACAACACACGAAATGCTAAGAAAGGAAAGAAACTGGTTATTGTGCGTGCCGTAAATGGAGCTCATTTTTAGAATATTTTTTTTTATGCATATGTAAATTTAAAAAATACACGTATGAGTTATTCAACGATTTTTGATAATGGTTCATTTACGATTCATGATTAAAATATAATTCATGAGCATCCTGTATCCCTATATAGTGATTCAAAAATGTAGATGCTCTAGTGTAAATAATTGAAATGTGCTTTTTATATTTTTTTTTTTTTTTTTTTTTTTTTACGTATTTTCGTGTTTAAAAAATTAATATCTTTGACTTTAAAGATCATTACTATTTTTTGTTAATCCAGTAATCTATAATCTTTTGATTTTTCGAGATTTTTCATTATAGACTCAACGTTTAAATTTTACACTTTTTGTTAATTCCTTTTTCCAGAATTGTGCTTTTTTGTATCACTTTTCTGTTTAGAAGCGTGTCGAATCCTTTCACTTTTCCTACTCGGAATCATGACAGTAGAACAAATTCACTTAACCTCTGAACAAGCTTTTTTTTTTCCCCTTCATCTTTTGCTCCCATTGAAAACTTTTTTAACGATTACTCTCTCTCTTGAATGAGGAAAAATTTTTTAAAAATAATTTTGGAATTGAAATGCTCAAATTGATTCTCCAATAAACATTTCGTTTTCTGATCATTCCTCTTTATGGGAGATAAAAGAGCGAAAATTACATTTGCGATTGCTTAGTTTCATGACTTAAAATTTGTTATTACAGAATTCTATTACCTCTTTATGATTTTTTTAAGGGATGACAAATGTCGCCCGATGAGAGTGAAATGGTCCCCGGTGTTTGTTGGGAGCTTGACGGAAGCGCATTCGAATGGCTCAGAATGTGGGCATTTGCGTTGTGGAGTTTTAATTTCTCATGCAAATGAACGAAAGAGAGTGCGAGAGACAATTGTCGATCTCGGTTTCGTTTCACCGTTTATCGATTGGTAGATCACGTGACACGTCTTTTATTCAATCGTCTTCTTGTCTTTTGTGGGCTTCTCCTGAACAAATTCCTTCGTTTTCAATGCATTTATTAAGAAGGCTGTTTTGCCCTGATAAAATTGGAATGTTTTGCTTAGTGCTTAGAGTTGTGAAGAAAGGAATTGGGTAAGGAAGAATCCTTATTCAGGTATGAACATCATGGAGATGCAAATGTCTGTAATTTGTCTGCTGAATGTACTGTTCCTATTATATGCTCTACGTTTAAATATCCAACAATATGATGATTAAATACACAAACGAATTGACGAACACTTGTGAAACTAATGGACCCATGTAGCGAGATCAAAAAGGTTTAGCTGCTCGGTGCCTTATAAGTACATATATTTGTAAAGTCCAGATCTCGCTATAAATAAACCTGTAGGTCATTAATGAATGATATAATCGAGTATCGAAAGATTAAATGGAGAGTGTAATAATTTTTTATACAATCGAACTAATAAAAGTTCATTACATAAATTGTTAGCATTCCTACGTAATATCAAAACGCAAGGGGCGTGTATTTTTGAAGCGTTCGGTGTAAGCGTCTACTGTTTCTTCATAACTTACTGTTAGAGCGTATCTATTGTTAAAACAAAGTGACCGGATTAGTTCAATACCGCCTAGAGAGAAAGCCTGCTCACGGAAAAGTAATACATTGTTACGTCATCTACGGTAGGGACAATTTTGGGCTTATTATTGGCAGAAGTATGATTAACAATACCCTACCGTAGGTGATGTAACAATGTATGACGTTTTCGCGCTCAGGCTTTGAATAGAGGTGGTGCTGATTAGTTACTACCGCGGTCTATAGATATTGAACAAAACATGGTCATCGAGCTCTATTGTTAAAATAAAGCTAAAGTTTCTAGCTCCCAATAGGGCGGGAACTCTACTGAAAAGAGGCGCTGCATGTACAATCGGCCCAACTGCTCCTGCAGCGCCGCCCTCTCGGTAGATAGAAATTTTACTTTCATTTTCAGTTTCAATGAAAAACCTTTATCGCAGATCCACTGATCTATATAACAGTTATAGAGGTCAGTGCGCAAGTCACGGTCGGCCCTAGTGCAATTTAAGCGGGACCTGGCGCGATCTGTTTTCCTTAGCTTCTTGAAACAATGGAAAATGGTGGAAGCTCGATGAGCATGTATATCTATAGACCGTGGTTACTACGAATTGATTGCCTGACATGTCATATTTTGGCAGTGAAAATTTCCAGTGATGCTTTCATGTACCACTGAACCAGTTCTACCATCTCGAACTTATTAATACTCGTTCTATTCATTCATGATTCGTTGTTACAAGTTGATTGATGTATAACGTACCATACCAACAATTACCAGTGTTGAAAATTTGAAAATTTCTAAGGGATATCATAATAGCTACTTAAGAACACGTGCCATTGAAACATTTCAACGATCTTCGGTATAGATTTATCAGTTGGCGTTATATTCGTTCATGGCTCGTCGTTGCGAGTGGTTTGATATTTTACTTGCTATATCTTGGCATTGAAAGTTTCTAGGTAATAATATACCACAGAATAACATAATAGTGTTATTCTGTAATAATACTATTAGAGCGCGTACCATTTTACCGATTAAGGCCATCTTTGAACTTGTATCCGCTCTGATCCATATCTATCGATTGGTGAAAACAGATTTTTAAAATCTTTCAGGAAATTTTCACGGACCAAAACAAACAGATAATGTCCTATGATCGAAAACACTTTTCCCTAGAGTGCTAATGGTTTGAAGGTATCCTGTAGTAGAAGAAGAGTTACGACAACTCAAAGAACCGGAGGGTAGTTTGAGCTTTTGCCTTTGACAGCAAGGGTATTGTCTTGTTTTATCGTGGAAATAAACCACACAGTCCATAACACCTAGACGCTTTAAAGTTAATTTCGTCAGCGGACACCTCTCCAAAAGCGCACGGGATTGTCCGAACAATATTTATAGGACTGTATCGTACCCATAGCGAAATTCGGAGGATGTGCCATCGTGGTCTGATCCTAATTTTCTTTGTATGGTCTTGATCCTCTTGTTTTAGTTCGCGGAACCATGAATGCCGAAGCGTACCAAACAGTTCTGGGCAATTCTTCGCTACTGATATTGTGGAAACAATTTGGTAATGGCCCAAACACGTTTCAGCAGGACAGTGCTCCTTGACATACAGCAGGCGTTATTAACACCTGGTTTGAGGAAATGGGTGCCGGGAAACTTGACTGGCCAGCCCAAAGTCCAAACCTCAATTTGAACATCTTTGGGACGAATTGGAGCGCCGGTTGAGAGCCAGGTCATGCCGCCCAAAGAACAAAGTGTGAAGAGAACATTATTCTCTACTTTGAGTCTCATTAGAAAGCATAGAGCTTGTTTTGATTGCAATTAATTGATAAGTTCAGTGGAAGCTCCGTTCAGCTTTTTTGCTGGTGAAACATTAGCTAGCGTAGACGGCAGAAAGACAAAATCGATAACTGAATCTATGTGCAAATTTGGTACTGTATTTTAGAGGTTCTCTCCCGTAGATTTGTAACTGGAAACAAAGGGATAATGGGAAAAATAGTGGAGTAATCGTCCGAATGCGGGAATTACAGGTCCATTATAGATCCCGGTTTAGAAGAAAGAAAACTGGGTGTATATGAAACGGCCATGTTTACGAACGTGCAGAATGAAGTTGAAAATATCCCTTTTTTATAAAAAATTCCTGACTCTTGAGATGGCTGCGTCCAAGACATTAGCTCGTGGCTGATACGTTAGGTCGATGGGAAGCCACCGTATCATCGATTCGAACCACCAACGGAACAATAGGCACCAGGCCAAGAATGGAGCTCAAATGGATGGACGGCAGCAACTTGAGACGTCTCCTATCTCGTTTTGCATTGTTTCGGTGACCTGAGAGAGGAGTCCTTGGACGATTCTTCGGCTTTCCCAAGGCAATCAAAGCTATCCCCCTCCTTTGCCGTCGGCCTTTCGATATGCCGAAACACTATCGCTATCTCTCGTGGCCCTTCAGTTTTGAGGAAGAGGCGTTATCAGATGAAGCTCCCGCTTGCCAAACCGACCGTTGTTTTTCTCGCGCGTTAAGCAGAGATTAACATTTCGTATGATATCGTTCTCCTTTTTGGTTAGCTGTTTATTAGTACGAACAATTGGGAAAAATCTTTAGGCCTCTGCAACCAAGTCGTAAAGATGTAGAACGAGAGGAGTACGCCTCGAGATAAAAAGGTCTTTCCGTTACCATACGTGGATTTCTTGCTTTTACTTGTAAAGAAATTTTTAGTTTGCATTGTTTCGGTGTATTATCTGTTTTTCTGCAAAATAGTTTGAGGTCATATTATTCATGTATACATATCTATCTGCACTGTTTCACAAGCGTATGAGAGTTTCAAATTCTTTTTTCGCCAATCGATACGAAATTGATACATTAGCGAAGGTATAGTAACTTAAACATCAAACAACTCTTAACGACAAGCTATGAGCGAATAGAACGTTAAGTATTGCTTTCACTAATCGATAAATGTAGTTCAGCACGCGAAGATGGTCGAAATCGATACATTATCACGTGCTCTATTGGTACCATTATGACATCCCCTAGAGTTTTCAAAGCGAAGATATAGCAAGTAATGCATCAAACAACTCGTAACGGCGAGCTATGAGCGAATATAAAGTTATTATTTACGTTTTTGATAACCGATAAATATAGTTCGATGATGGTCGAATTTCATTCAGTGGTACCTATGCTAATGATACCATTTTGGTACCACTGGAAATTTTTAATGCTAAGATATGATTTATAATATATCAAACATTTTGGAACGACATGTCATGACACGAATGTATAAGAGTAGTTTGTAAGTTCGAAGATGGTCGAATTTCCTTCACTGGTACCTCTTCTTATGATATCATTATGGTACCATTAGAAATTTCCAATGCTAAGGCATAGCATGTAATATATCAAACAACTAGTAACCATGATTAATGAATGAATATATAGGATTCGTTAAAACTTGTGACCTACACACAGTGAACTTCCTCACTGGCTCATGTTGCCTAATAAATAAATGGTTGTACGAAATATACTACTTTATTGCTTGGGATTGCTTTGTATTTTCATTGTTTTTATTAAAATTTAAATTCTCACATTTACGGCGTCCTGCTAAAGCTGCTTCTGGGGATGATTACAACATTTTGTTTATGAAAATAGTCTTCATAAAAGACGAAACCTAACGAATTTGATCTAGATTTGCAGGGCTTTGCGAATTCTGAAATCTTTAAGTGCCCCGGTTAAGGTGAAAGGGTTAAGAAGCGCTTGATTGTCGTCGGGAGCAGACAACGCCGGTGGAAATGAAATGGGGAACGGGGTGTTCTCAACCGCCACCACCACAGCTCCACATCCCCGCTTGGAGTTGAATGTCAGCTCACGTGCGATGGAAATCCAGGCACAGAATGTGGAGGAATTAACATTCCTATAGACGAAGCAGTGAAAGGAGAGAAGGGCGGTTGGTGTAGACTGGCTTACCAGAGCACGGAGAGTAGATTCGAAAAGTTGGATCGGATTTTAGGAGAAACGAAAACAGATCCGTTTGTATTGACGTGTCGGGAATTGCGTCGTATGAAGAATTGCTGTTTTGAAGGTGATAGCGGTTAAGACATAAGACTATTAAGATCGTCTTTATACTAACAATGAAAGAAAAATTCTATGTATATAACTAAAACGTTTCAATATCTTCTTCCAAATAAAATTTTAACGGGATAAGAATGTTTACTACAGGGCGATTCCTGCAACGCGTATTTCCCGTTTATATCTATAAAAACAAAGATGGGTATCTATAGAAAATCGGCACTTGTGTAAAGACAGTGGTTTAAAAGTCCCAGTTGAGCTTTACTTCCAAAACGGATAGGAAAATTAACATCTCAGTACACTAATGTGAATTGGATATGAGTGATACATCTGGTGACATATCGAACAACATATATTAGAAATTAATTCTATTTGTCGGGTTTGACTTTTTTTTGCTATTATAGCAGTTGGGAAGCTATCGTGAAGCAAAATTTGCAAATAATCCTGGTTGAGATTGGACGAAATTTCTTTGAAAGCACCTTTTAATGTTCAGGATATTATCTTTTTTTTTTTTTACACCAAACATTCAGCTTCTCTTCTTATTTCCAGCATGAAGATGTCACTTTGGCATAATTGTTCGTCCGTGGCTAAATAATCTAGTTTCCAGATCGCTGGATTGGTCGACGTGGTCCCATAGAATGGCCTCTGAGATCTTACACTTCTTCTGGAATCAAATCGTTTACGTAGAGAAAATTCGTGGTAAGGACCATCTGAAAGAAAAGTCATCGTTTCCTGTGAATAAATCTGGTTTTTGGAAGTTTTTGAACTGAGGAATGGATCATGCGTTTGGGTTACCATGTAACAAGGTGGGCAGAACATTGAACACATCATGTGGCATTTCAGTGACGATAGCTTCCAAACCGTGACAAAATAGTCTAATCTGACAAGAGGAATGGATTTCTGAGAAAATACGCTTGTTGTTTCATATGTCACAGACCCCACTTTCCATTTGAGAAATCTTCACCTTATCCAATAAGGCGGATTCCAAGATGGCGGTCGATTTCATCATGTATCTTAAAACATATGTTACTACGTCATTTTCATATAGTCATGCAGACGGTACAGGAATTGAACCTCTCGTGATTAGCAAACCTTTTCCGATGAATCACTGTTTCTGCTCCATTGAGTACATGGACGCCGTTATATTTGGCGGGAAATCTTCCAAAAGAATCAACCTTTGCTAAAATAACCCAATCTAGTGGTGACTGTGCTATGGTCTGGATAATTTTTTCTTGGCATTGTCTGGGTCTCTCAATTTCGTTGTTTACCCATGCGGATCAGGTATATGTTGAGTTTCTTCCATGGGGTAGATGGGATACACCAGCAGGACAACGCGACATACCATAAAGACAGACTTATCCGGGAATTCTACCCTGGCCCCCTAATTCGCCATATTCCCGTCACCTGGATGTTATTATAAGTACCGAAAGGTGCTTTATGCTATTAGTGGGGGGGGGGGGGGACATGTCTGTCTGTCACTGTGTAACTCGGTCTTGTCGAACGTATGGAAGATTTTCAAAATCTTTTTTCGCCACTCGATTAATATGGTTCATTGCACGAATCAGTTCGAAGATGATCGAAATCGGTATAAAGGCACGTGTTCTAATGGTACCATTATGACATCCCCAATTTAACGTGTTAAGTTATAGTAAGTAATATATCAAACAACGCGTAACGACGAGCTATAAGCAATTACAACGTCATTAGTTACTGCTTTCGCCAGTAGATAAATATTGTTCCGCGCATGAACCATTTTTAAGATGGTAGTAATCAATACAATGGTACGTTCTCTAATGGTGCCATTATGACACCCTCTAAAATTTCAATTGTAAGATATAGCAAGTAGTACATCAAACAACTCGAAATCACAAGAGCGAATATAACGTTATTAGGTATACGTTTTCGTCAGTCGATAAACATGGCTCGAACATTGATGAAATTATTTCACTAATACCTGGTATTAATTATACCATTGGAAATTTCCAATACCAAGTTATGGGATGTAATATATCAAACGAATTGTAACGACCTGTCATGAACGAATATAAGAGTAATTACAAAGTTCAAAGATGGTTTAATTTGATTCAGTGGTACATGTTCTAATGACACCTTTATAGTACCATTGAAAAATTTCAATGCTAAATCAGGGCATGGAACATATCAAACAATAAGTAACGATGAAAAATGAAGGAATATATAAGAATAATTATAAAATTCGAAGATTGTCGAATTTGATTCACTGGAACATGTTTTATTGTTTTCAAAAGCAATTCAGAAATTTTGGAAATATGTTTCAAATAGTTTATGTGATGGCGATTAGTTTAGCCTTTCGGTACTTGGTTATGTGGCATAATGTTTGTGCTGAATTACTTTGCGAAATTTGTCTTCGTTATTTGTCGAAGTTGCATAATCGTACTTTGTTATAAATAGAGAGTTTGAGTTTACTCTTAGGTAAGCCACAACATTGAGAATCTTGTTTTCCTACCTTAAATTTAGTGCCTGTCAACGGCATGGTTTAGTGAGATTGTGAATGATGTTCCTGTCGCTCTGGTTGTCATTAATTATTTGTGACCGCATAATTTGGCGTGGATCTCATAATTTGCCTGGTTTTAAAAAGTTTTTGTTCTAAAAATAGAAACGTCAGTTTTGGACACTCTCCAAATGACTGTGTTTTGGTTCCTTTTTGTCTTGCTTTGGAATTTAATTTTAATCGTGTCAAAATAATAGGAAAAAAGAAATAGTTGATACATTGAGATCATACAAAACTGGATTCTATAGAAAGGCGGTTTAAAGAGTCAATAGTAAATCACTTGAGCAATAATAAGGACAAATGTCAGGAGAGGATTGCCGTCTTCGCTGCTGCTGATTTATTGAATTTTATATTTGTTTAATAAACATTGAAAAATGGAATCGAAAGAATGGACTGGTGAAGAAGGGATCGTTTTTTTTCCTTGAAGTTTTATAAAGAAATACGACGTTGACCTCTTTGGGGTGCGAAACGGCCGTCCGCCATAAATTGCGACCGTGACTCGGTGGAAAGTGGAGGAAAGAACTGTCAACTGGCGAAAAAAAAGAGGAGAGACTGTCTGTCATCTACCGTTGCCATGTCGACTATCGTCAAGGTTAAGAGCGTGTCTCCTTTTTTTTTTTATCTGTGTCTCGCGCGTTATCCTATATTTCTGCAAAGCGCGAGAGCCCCTTTGTGTCACGGCGGGAGCATCCGTCATCCTCCGCCGCCGTTCAGGACAATCGTCGTCTTTCTTTCTCTCTCGTGCAATGGCGAACGCTTTCACTCTCTACTCCTCCATTTGTTTTCCGAATGGGAAAGGTCGAAGGTTGGGGACGTTAAGGGAGGGGTAGAGGAAGAAGAGTAGTGTTGCTAGTAACCGAGTCTCCTGACTTTGTCGTCTTTCTTTGTTCTACCTCTGAAGTTGCAGCTAGAGATGAATAATAGGGGTTCACCCTTCTTTGCTTTTGACATCATGTTTGTGGCGATTTTGTTAGATTTTTTTTTTACCACGATTGGGATTTTCGTAGAGTGTCAGCATTACGATGTAGACATAGATGTAGATATATGCTTTAAGACACGTTGCAAGATGATAACCTTACCCTCTCTAGTAACCGGAAAAAGCAACCTTTTGATAGTTCACAAGTTTGAATAAGCGATCAGGCATTGAGTCTACAAGTTTCTGAAGCACAGTTATTTCGATATTTTTCCATTCCAAATAAATGCGTTCTTCAATTCTTTGGCATTGCTGTATTGCTTGCCGTTTGTGTACACTTGTCTAACAAAATGCTTCAGAGGTTTACCATTTGGTTCGTGTCTCGCGAATTAGCAGGCCAGTGCATTACATGCACTCCATTGGATAAAAACCATTCTCAAGACGATTATGCAACATGAATTATCTTGCATTATTTTGCCGAAACTCACAAAATGGCCCACCAATTCGCTCTCCAAAGGGTAGCGGGTGTTCATTCAGAAGATTTTGGTAATTGACTGCTTTCATGCAACCGTATGCATACTTGCGAAGTTATACGGTTTTTCTGTATAATGTACGAATTTTGATGTAATTGTACGAATTTACAAAAACTGAGATCCAAAATGCAGGATAGGTGACAAGTCTATTGTCAGTGTTTCTGAAAATTGCAACACCATGGCAGTAGAATAATAACACACTTAAGTGTTCACAGTTTTAGACCGGTACAACAATATTCTATGTGAAAAAGTTAGTATTTTGTGAAATCTCCACGAGTATGAATCAAAGGGGCTTCGGATGTTTTCCTGTGCAGCTGCTTGTACACGAGTCCACAGTACACTGGAATTAGAGGATATTGACGAGCTAATCACTGAGTCTCCATTATCCCATACATGTTCAATAGCGACAATGCCATATATAGCATCAGAAACGAGCTAACATAACTTAGTGATTGCTAAGTTAAGAGTTCTAGCATTACATAAAAAGCTGAGGCCCATACATATCCTTTGGCCACTATGGCAATGCTGGACAGTGTATAGTCATACCATCCTTCCTTCATGTTGTTGCAGTTTTCATAATGACTACTGAAAGAGAGTTTCGGGAATTCGCATTTCAATGACGTGTTGTAACGTACACGCGATAAAATTTTACGTCATTATTTGGTCATAGACTTTGGTATTCTAATTAGTTAAAAATTGGATTTTAGAGTACATCAGTTTTCGTGGCCTATTTTCTTTTCCAGATTCGTTGAATTAAGTCTTAGTTTCGGAAAAATCGCATAAGTTGGCAGTTAATAACATGTAACAGCTTGAAAATGGATAGAGATATCTGAAAACTGATTTCATTATTGGATTTCTGAGAAAATTGCACCCCAGATCGAGTGGTCACACGACCCCCCCTCCCCTTTCCGTTTGAACATAAATTCCAGAACATGTAAATTGGTTCTGGTACAGTTTAGACTAAATGTACGAATTTCATTGTCCATGAGTTGGCAGGAATGCATATGGATTTTTTTAATATTGGTTTTACCATCATAACCAGAGCCAGCCCAAACCATTACTAATTCCCCTCCTTGCTGTCTCTTTGAAAATATCTGTTCCTTTTTTGGTAGGTCATGCCAATAATGTCTCCAGATTAGGTCATCAGGACCATTCCAGTTTAAATTTTTTTTCATCGCTGAACACGGCTCTTTGCTATGCTTCTTTCCAGGACATGTACACTGAGTTAGCAAAACTCATGGGATAGCAAGCACACTGATTGATGGGCATGGCTCACGAATTCACAGGGATAACGGATTCTGGGAATGGACCATTACACATTGTGGGAAAAGCTTGGATAAGAAATGGCACGTCGTCACGAGTTGACGTCTTTTGAACGGGGTATGAGAGTAGGTGCCCGACGCATGGGATGTTCCATTTCGGCAGTGGTGCAGGAATTTGGCTTTCCCCGCTCAACTGTCTCCAAGGTGTATCGGGAATGACTGGATGAAGGCATCACAGTCCACAACAGGCACCATACCGGGCGTCCAGCTGCCCTGAATGATCGTGACCGGCGACACCTGGGACGAATGATTCAGAGAGACAGGAGCGCAACAGTGCAGCAAATCACAGACTAGTTCAACACTGGCCGCACTAGAAACGTCTCTCGGTGGACAATCCGTCGGAATCTGCATGCCCTCGGGTTTGGCAGCCGTCGCCCTACACGGGTGCCAATGCTTACCCAGCGTCATCGGACACTCTTTGCGTGCATTTGTCACCAACCATCTTGGCTGGACTCTGTAACAGTGGCGTAACGTCATATGGTCAGATGAGTCACGATATCAACTGTACCACGCTGATGGGAGGCACCGTATGTGGCGCAGACCTCACGAAACGATGGATCCCGCATGCCAATAGGTGGTGGTGCAGGGTGGTGGGGCGTCAGTGATGGTCTGGGGTGCATTTTCCTGGTTTG